>PVIY010014344.1:23701-56743 GCA_004026745.1 Myrmecophaga tridactyla | reverse complement strand
TTATTTCATATATATACAATTTTCATTAACTATTTCTGGTATTACTTTATTTTTTCCCCACTTGACCTCTGAAAATAACCCTTAAGATTTCGACTGTTACAACATGCTCCAGGTATAGTATATCATCTTTATTATCTGAATCACTAAATTATGGTGAATTGATTTTAAAAGAAAATTATTAATTTTGCCCAAAATGAATTTTTTTTAATTTTAATTTTAGCCCTAATGAAACAATGTATTTTTTGTAAAGCCTAGTATATGAGAACAAAAAAGTAATGGATTATTAATTTTGGCAGTAAAAACAAAGAATTTGGGTTCTCTATGATTACTTGGGTATATTTTTTATATTTAGTACGATCTAGCATGAGACAGTTTGAATGTCTAAAACTGAAAGTAACCATGCGGGGAAGAAAACAGCACAATATGTATGTTAATAGTACACTATAACATGACGGAAATGGAACTCCACATCTATGTAGAAAAGCAAATGTTATCTGAGTTTGTAGAAATTTCAAAACATTTTCAACAAAAATAACATAGTTGTCCATAGTTGTGGGGAATGGAGTGACACACTCAAATAGGTTCCCTTTGTACATAAGACAGATGGCACACAGAGATAGCTACACGAGCATTGTTATTTCATCACACTTTACCTTTTCAAACTGTGGTAACTTTTTATAATCACCTCACCAATTTTTCACCTGTAGAGTAAAATATACATTTGCCTAATGAGAAAATAGCTTAGACAATAGACTTTACTTTTCCAAAATTAAATCTTAAATATTCTCTTCTCTTGCGCATTTTGCTTTGAATTTGCCAGAACATATGGTGCTTATATTAACTAACAATTTTATCAAATGCAATTTTTCTTTTGCTTCTTGCAGTTTTACTATTGAAGGTAATATTTGGTGTAAGGAGAGTTTTAAGATTTGAAATAAGAAAATAAGTCATATTTTCTCAAGAGAAATAAATTAATTGATACAACTGACTCATTGAGGGTTGGAAAAAACTTTCTCTTGACATAATAGCTCTGGAGAACAATTCTGATTAGAACTTTGGTCAAATTTGTCAAACACCTTTGGATTGTAGTTCACCCTACTGCTTTGTAGAATGGATGAAATTCAGTGGTGCATTAGTCAGCGTTCTCTAGAGAAACAGAACCAAGAGGAGAGACCTGTAAATATGAGATTTATAAAGATGTTTCATCCAACCATGGGAAAGGAAGAGTCCAAAGTCTGTAGGGCAGGCTGTGAAGCTGGTGGCTCTGTTGAAGGGTCTGGATGAATTCCACAGGAGAGTCTCGCTGGCTGAAGAAGCAGTGAGTCTTTCTTCTCCCTTGAAACCATATGATTGGATTATCTCCCCATGGGAGACACACCTTAGTTGATCTCAGATGTAATTAGCTGTAGATGCAATCAACTGGCTGAAAATTTAATCAACCAGTCATAAAATATCTTTGCAGCAATGGTCAGGCCAGTGCTTGCCTGACTGGACAACTGGGCACATCACCTGGCCAAGGTGTCAGCAGAACCCAGCCATCACAGATGATTTGTACTTTTTGCTAAGAACACAGTAGAACATTGAAGACCTAGGGAGACACGGAAAAAAGGTTCTGTAGCTCCACACAGGAGTCATACATTGTGCATGACTTAAACCTTTTAAAGGTGTGTGCATGTTCCATTGAGTAAATGCCATCCCACAATATTGAATGCATACCAGAACATAAAGAAAGATAAGTGCCTGCCCCAAATTAGGTAAAAGTTTAAGGATAGAGTAAAAGCTGCAGATGAGATAAAATCCAGTATGGTTTATTACATTTTAGCAGATATTCATGAGCTTCTGTGATTAAAAATAAAGAAAAAAAAAAAGAAAAGAAACTTGGATATTGGCTTTGTACAAAGCCTTTACCAAAGGACCTATTATAATTAAGGACCATTATATATTAAACACAAACTAGATCTTTTTCATTTATTCCTGATAATTTAGTACATTCTTGACTGACAATAATTTGATAAAACAAAAGATGATTCAGCAATGATGGAATAGGATGGAAAAAAAAAAAGATTAGAGGAATTATATGATACCTTCCTATTCCAAGCTAGAATGATACAAACAAGATATTAGCAAATAGATTATATGCATATAGTCATACAAAAATGTTTCAACAATATATGTTTTATAAGAAAGCCAAACAAATTATTTTCTGCACTTTCTGTAATGATTTTCTTATTTAAAAATTGTAACAAAAGCTCAAAATGTGTAGTGCCCAAGAATCAGTAAAACATGTATGATCACAGCTCAAAGTGCAAAATCTGATTGATTAAAAAAAAAAAAGCAAAAAACAGAGAAGAGCATATGGGATAGGGTCCAGAATGTAAAGTTGAATTTTCCTCCTGTGAAAAAAGCTAAAGATTATTGAGTATTTTCCTAGAAGTGTGATATCTCATCCATATCTCTAATAAGAATCTCTCCGTACAGCATTTCAACGTATCTTAGATGTGAACACTCAGAAACCTTAAAAATAAACTATGATTTAGGTTTCTAACATGTGATCAATCTGGATATATAAGACTGACTGTATTTTGATGTGATGCTACTTCAAAACCTGAATAAAAGAAATGGAAAGTAAAATTTCAATAATTTATAAATATTGCACATAGATTTAATATGATGTTTGCAGTGAGGGAATTTCTGGTTCAACAAAACCTTTCTATGTTTAATTATAATTTAGGCCTTTAAATGCTCTCTTTTTCTTTTTCTGAAGGCAACTGAAAACCTCATTTAGTGATAATCCCACTTTGTAATATCAAGCAGATAATTTTGAACATAGTGACCTACACTTTTATTTTTGATATTATTATTTGTCAGATACATTGGATAAAGGCAAACCATATATACACACCCATATTATTACATGTTTATGTATTCTCTATATACTTATATATTTATGCATATGCTTACATTTATAAAGGCTTGTATATTTATTCTGGAAATATAAGAAATTGTGAAATAAATTTTATTTTTCACAATTCTGGATATACAAAATCCAATCATACTTTTATTATTATAACAGAAATAGTTTACTTTGGTTTAACAATGTAGCAGCTTTTCTTTAATACATGTAATGATTATAAAATTATTAATATAGATGATAGGAAAGTTTTGGAAGATGACTAAAGTCCATAAAATTGAACTTTAAATTGTTAATAGTAGACAAGTTAATATAAAAGAAATGCAAAAAAAAAATAGAGAGACAGAAATAGAGATAGCGATAGAAAGAAAGAAAGATAGATAGATAGAATAATAGATATGAAATGTGGGAGTCGAAAGACACAAGAATATGGAAAATGATAAGATCATTTTAGTAATCATCCTGGGTGGAATATATCACATGCTGTAGATATGGTGAAAATATCACAAGATGTATTTACATGTCTGTATGTATATATAAAAATGTTTATTATTTACTTGTGCTTTTTAAATTTCAAGACAGTATAGTGTGGACATCATTGGCTTATGTACTAAATATATTAGAAATTTGAGTAGGTGTGCTGTTGACTACTGAGAAAAATCTACTGAGACTTTAAGACAGAAATGAGTGGTATCAGAAAATGCCACATAACTCCCAATAAATTAATGGTTACTAAGATAATTCAAAGTAAAAATCAGTCTAACATGTAGGTTACAGGATGATTGCGGTTGATCATTTTTTTTGGTTATTGCATTGAATAATTTATATTACAAAAAATCTGAAATTTCAAATTATATATGTAATTTCCCATCCATAGGTTGAAGATCAAGATTGCATAAAATCTTCAGACAAATATAGAAAAGCTAGAGAATTTCAAATTAACTGCATATAAATTATAAAACACAATAGGTGAGAAAGCATTCTAAGATGGAGTGTATGGCATTCCACCAGGGAGCATAATCTCAAACAAATGCAAGATGTTAAAGAGCTCTATATTATAGTAAAAAGATACTCTCTGAGGTGAAGAGAATGACAGCAATCCAAAGCAAATTGGAGTAGCAAGTTCAAGATGTTTGTGGCTTAAGTTTAGTGTCAGCAGAGCTCACCCAATTAAACTATTGACACTGTCTTGTCCACTACGCCAACACATCAAGATACCAAAAATATTTTTCTGAGGAGTAAAGAGAGCTGTCTAATTTATAGAAATAAGGCTTTAAAGATATTATTATAATACACTGTAATTATTTTTGCTATATTGAATCCTGGAAAGTTAAAAAAATTTAAGTCAATTTGCTGACAAAGGGAATTGGCATCAGTGAAAGCCACAAAGAGTGAAGAGCATGGCAAGGAGAATCAGAAGCTCAGTGAGTTATGAGAAAGAGCTCTCTGGACAACAAATGAGTTACAAATTCACTGAAGGGAAAGCTGATTCACTGCAAGGAAAGTTAGCTGAAGAAAACTTGTATATGAAGCAAACTTCCAGTAGAAGTGTGATTAAAACAACCTAAGCAGAAAGAAGATAGCCTCAAAATTGAAGTGCCAAACATTCAAAAGCAAATTTTCAAAGGTACATTGTGAGTTAAATGGGTTGCTCAATACTGATTTTCCCCAACTATTCGTATTTATTTTAATGTCTGTTTGCTCCAAGTTTAAACTCTTTGTTTACTGTGCATTTCGATTATTTTCTATCAATCTCATTTTTAAATCAGACTTTACCAAATTAGAAGTGAATATTCCAGTGCAAACAAAAAATATATAAATACATTTTGAAGACATTGTTTTTTTATTCCAAAGATTTGCTAAAAGAAGAACTGAAAAGAAGAAAATGGAGAAGGAAGTATGACTGGAACTTGAGAGAAAAAAACATACAATGCGTAGAAGTCTTCTTGAGGGAAGCAGCAGAAGAGCCTTCTATTCAACAGATAATGGGACCCAGAGATGGAAAGTTGAGCCATTTAGAGCATGGTACCACATATGTCCTCAATTTAAACAGTGCCCAGATATTTGGAACCCTTGGAGGACTTCTTGAACATCTGGGATCATTGGACACCTAGTATGGTCCTATGGTCCATTCAGATGTGCAGTGAGATGCCTATCCTTGGTCACTTTGGAATTGAACATTGTGTGAACATCCTAGAAACTGGAAAGTCACCTACACCTCTCCACAGTCACAATGAGTATAAGTGTATTTTTAAATATGTAATACTTTATGCTAAGTAGATATCTTAATATGTTAGCATTTTCTTAATATTTTCTTTGAGTGAAATTTCTACCAGTATGTTTGATACTGGGAAAGGAGAAAATGCCAAATAAATAATATTTATTTACATTGATGATGAGCAGAAATATCTTTAAAATGTGTTGGTACAGGTTTCAAATTAACAAAAAGATACAAACTCACCTTAAAGAGCCTCCATGAGCCATTGAGACAGAAGCTGAGTAATTCAACAATAAATAGGAAGTTGGTATGAAAATATGTACTTTATAATATCAAGAACAATTTAGGTATGGGGGATTAATTAGGTAATAGAACAATGGGTTGTAGGTATAGAGAGATAAATTTTATTATAGGGACTTTATTTTAATTATAAAGCACAAATAGTTCAATATAACAATACAGGATAATAAGCCAGAATAAAATTGGACATAATTATTGGGGGTATTTTCACCTTTGAGTCACAGAATTCTTAATTATATTAGGTTTATGATTTTATAATATTGAAAAGTGAACTGCAAATTTACTGTGTGTTAGTGCAATACCACCATTCCAGAGACCATCAACAAGAACCAAAAAAGCACCTATTTCTTCATGCACTACATCCTTCCATGATCTCATGACAGTGACTTTGAAAAACAGTAGTTTTTGAGGGCAGTTGATTGCAACAGAAAGAATGATTGTCTTTATTAGTTCAGGATATCACGTGAAATGGTGTTTTCTGAAAGGTACATTTCCTGGATTTTTATGACATATTTATTTTGACTTACTAAGTACAATGGTTATGTAGAAACTATTATATGATATTGTCTATAATTTTAGGAATAGAATTAATAAATGTCAAAATTGAAGATATTCATTGTTAAGGCATATGGTGCTGAGTAGAATCATCTTTTTATGAACAAGCAGGGCCTCTTAAAGGAAAAGCATGTCTAACTACACAAATTTTCTTACACCAAAGACACTAAAGCTTTCATTAATTCTTTTTTTATCAGTATCTATTTATTCAGAGCATTCTAAGTGCACACATTGTGGGAGTTCATGGCTATGAGAAAAGGTGGAAAACAGACCATGTCCTCAAATAACTTAGAACCAAGGAGCGGGGGGAGATAGGAAATAAAATGAAAAGCAATAAAGTAGATTTTAAAATATAATATCAAGTCAAATGAAATAACAATTCTAATCCTAATTGCTTCCCTCCCCTGTCCCATTTCTAGGTCTTGTAATATTAGATTTTAATTTTTAAGGAAAGGTGCACCTTGAAACTTAATGACCTCCCTATATAAGGTAGGTTTCTCTCCTTCTTCCCAAACATAAATCATGATCAGAAAATGTATAGATATGATCAGACTTGAAATTATTGTATTCTCTTTTCTTTTCACTTGATTTTTATTTTTTTTCCAAACTAAAATATAAGCTCTATATAATTGAGGTTGAGGAGTAAGATCGTGTCTATTTGCTTCACTATTGTGTCTTCACTTTCTGACCCATGATAAGTGATTGATGAATGATGAAAGTCTTCTTATACTTAGTTATACAATACATTAATTACTTCTAAGCCATTATTCCAAGTTCCCTGGAGTCTTTTCAATAATATCTTAGTCCTTATTTTCTCTCCTGGGCTCCTCAAGTACATGTTTACACTATACCTATTCAGAATAAGAGGCTATTCTGAAAGACAAAGTATTCTAAATGTACAGGTTCAGCAAGTTTAATTTCCTCTCTAATAAGAACATATTCTGAGATCTGGAAAAGGGTGCACTTTTGAAAAATAGAGTCAATTATCCCATTTCCCAAAATATGTTAAAATTTCTCTACTCCCTCTGAATAAAGTGAAAAATTACTTTTATATTCTTCTATAAAATCAATTAGTAATTATATAACACTACTAAACTTTTTATTAATGGAAATATACCACCATTGGAGCACTACTATTTAGATATGTTTACATCCACATTAATATTTTGAATAATCGCTGAAAGAGTAATATTTATAATTCAAAATATTAACATTTGGGGTACCTATAATAAGGTTTTGAATTTAATAGATATGATACCACACTGTATTTAGCATAATTATGTTTGATTTTCTAAATGAAGGAGATATACATATATGTATCATGAATAATCAGCAGTGCTTACTCAACCTAGCTATTCAAATTCTAAAGGCCAGAGGGTCTACTCTTTCTTAAATATGTATATAATTTTCATTATATGCTACTAGAAGTTATGTGCATTTAAAATGAGTTAATTAAACTCCAAAACTCTAATTTAATCCTGAATACAGTGATATATGTTTCCAGGAAAGGAGGAATTAATCAAAATGCTTAATTTTAATTTATCAAAAATAATTTACCATGCATTGGGGATAAGAAAATGTTATAAACTTTGAATGTGCATCTGAGAGATTCTTAAATATATTCTATTTTTTATATAAATTGAAATTGTGTGCAAAGGGGTGTTTCTTTTCACCTATCCTATTAAATGAAGAAAAGATATAAAACACCTCAATCAACCTTCCAGTTATTATCATGAAGAAAGTGAACAGAAGTGATGATATGCATAATTACTACTTTATAATAATTTTATTTTTCCTTGAAGCATGAGAGACATATGCGTAAGGAATGAATTAAGAGGATTTTACAGTCAAATACTTACAAATGAAATACCACAAATATTTACAAATTAAAACTGCTAATTCATTACATTAAAAGATTTAAGTTAAAAAATTGTTTTATTATCAAAATCTTACTCAAAGCTGAAGAAAAAGTTTCCATTACCCGTTGACTCCCCTCAAGACTTAAGACCTGTCATCTGAAGAGGAAGAAAAAAATATATGTTTCTTTATTAAAAAATTTTTAGAGTAGTGAATAAGACTTACTGCTCAAATAATATGAGAAATATAATGCTGTAAATAAATTGGTTTCCCATTTAACTCTATCTTGAATAATGTATGTGGATTTTCAGGTTTTGAATGTGGTTTGTTGTATATATATTTTCACAGACATTATAATTTTCTATCACATATAAGAAAGTTTTAGTTACATATTTATGCTCTCATTTTAAACATGTGTCAAATGGACTTTAATACTTAATTAACTTTGAAATTAATTGTAAGAACATTAGTTTTGAAGATTAATTTTAAACATTAAATTTTATATTTGTCAAATTAATAGAATATGTTAATTATAGAAAAAGATGATATTGCATAACCAAAGTTTGAAAATTACCTGATATTAGATGGGTAAGACAGAGATATTGCAATATTTTGGTATAAAGTCTCTCCATATATATTTCTATGCATAAGTAAATATTTTTTCTATATTATGATGTGATTTTGATGCTTGAATATTTTTTGCAGCCTACTCTGCTTATTTGTAACTCACTTAATTACCTATTCATTCTTTATTTTATTTAATAGAGTTAAATTAAGTTGGGAGGTTAGGCCTAGTGTTTACAGGATGCTAAACATATGCCAGGCCTCATCTAGCATCTGGAGAGACAGCACTGAGCAAAAGAAACAAAGTTTCTGCAAAAAATATCAATAGTAAGAAAAGTAATGCAGTGCATTACAGAAAATACAATTTTCAATAGGGTGGTGAAAGGAGACTTTTCAGAATTCACATCTAAGAAAGAAGTTAAATATAATAGAAGTATGTGCTAGTTTCCTAAGGCTGGTGTAAAAATAATACCACAAATTGATCAGCTTAAAACAACAGAACTTTATTCTCTCACAGTTCTAGAGGCTAGTAAGTCTGAAATCAAGTTGTTAACTGGGCCATGTTTTCTCTGAATCTTTCCTTGCCTCTTAGTTTCTGGTGGTAGCCAGTAAGCCTTGGCCTTCCATGGCTTGTTGCTGAATAACTCCAGTCTCTGCTTCTGTCTTCACCTGGCCTTGTCCCCTGCATGTTTCTGTCTCTGTGTCTCTTCTCTTATCATGAGGAAACCTGTCATAGTGTATTAGGAACCCACTCCAATCCCATGTAACATCATTTTAATTTAACTCATTGCATCTGCGATGATCCTATTTGGCAATAAGGTTATATTCTGAGGTTCTGTGGTTTGGGACTTCAACATATCTTGCTTGGGGACACAACTCAATACATAACAAAGTACTCCAAATGGACATAAGAGCAAATTCAAAGGTTCAGATGTGAGAACATGCTTGCCATGTTCTAGGTAAAGCAAGAGAACCAATGTGGTAGATGCAAAGCTAGCTTGTAGAGGTGTTTGTTTAAGATTGCTAGTCTGCTCAAAGCAGACATCATGAAATGGGTTGATGTTTAACAATGGAAATTTATTAGCTTACAGTTTGAGACTGTGAGACTGTACAAATCAAGCCATTATGAAGGCAATGCTTTCTTCCAGAAGACTGGCTACCAGCAATCCTCTGCTATATGCAAGGCACTTGGTGGTGTCTGCTGGCCTCTCCTATGGGTTTTGTTGCTTTCGGGTTCTTACTTCCATACACGTTTCTCTTTCTCTTCTCTCTCTCCATGCATTTCCTTTTAACAGTGCTTTTTCTTTATAACAGTGCCGTCCAAAGAAATAAAGAAATATAATGAGAGCAAAATGTATAATTTCAGTGATAACCAGGTGCCATTGACATTGTTTTAATAATATATCTTATCTAATCTAACATATTTAAAATATTATTTAAAATTTTTAAAACATTAATAAAATATTAATTTTTTAAATCAGTGATACCTCCTATTTAATTCTGCATCATCTGATAATCAATGGCCTTAACAACAATTTTTAAAACCACACACAAAAAGCTCTGTATGTTAATTCAATGGTCCAAAAGTTTACTCGAATTTGTATTTTATCCATCTGCTTTTTGTGATTATATAGTTCTGCCATATAAAACATACTATTTAACTCTAATTTTCACATTACAAAAAATATTTCCATTAGCAGTTAAGAATATTGTCTGTGAAATTATTTAAGAGACTATCATTTTTCCAAAGTGTGACAAAATCTCTGAAGAGCTGTGACCTTGAGTTTAAAGATGGTTTTCTAATACATTTTGTATACACTTGCAAAAAAGTTTGTATACATTTTTAATAATGTGAAACCCAAAAATGTTTATCTTAAAAATGCATATAAATAGCAAATGAAATCTTTTTAAGAAATTCTTCATGATTTTTATACTTTTCATTCCCAATGTTTTCACTCTACACATCTATCTTCTGATATTAGGATTTTAACATCAGATTTTTACATCTCAATTAATATTTGCCGTATTTCAAATGCTCTGTTGCTGCACATGGCTAGTAGCTATTCTATTGGACAACTTCTCATTAGTTTTCTTTAAATATTTATTGGTTTCCAAATATATAAATATTTTGTTTTACTCCTGTTTCTGAGATTTATAAAATTGGCAATATACTTGATGTGTTTTGCAAATTTTAGAGGCCATGATTTATTGGTGAGATGGTGCTGTGCTGGCACCTTTGGTGCAGTGAGACTATTTCTGCATTATTCAAAATAAAAGTCAACAAATGTCAGACCCTCAGTGTTTTTATAAAGTTGAGTATAAAAGGCATGGGTGTTCACTGAGTTGTAGACTTCGTCATTCTCACCTCCCTTACATAGTCTTTCTTATGTACCAGATACTACATAATAAAAATATAAAAATAGAGAGGAAGTAGGACCTGCAGGAAACCTTCTTTGCAGTTGTGATAGCAGCAAAGATAGAAGCATCCCTAGCCCTGTTCCACAGACAGACAGCCCAGCAGTGCCACAGATAATTTCATTGCCTGCCACAGGTGGTGTCGGTGGCACCATAGGTGGTATCTCAGGCTGTGCAGCAGTGACAGCAGCAACACCAGAGGGCCAGTTCTGAGGTCAGAGTGTGGATGTGATCTCACTGTGCAACCCCCAAGCCTGGCTGCACAACCATCCCAGGGATTCGTTATACTATTAAATATCATCTGAATAACTTTACTTTCCACTTATGTTTTCTAAAAAAGAAGGCTGTAGAAAGCTATTTATGCTTGTTAGCTAAAGAAAATATACAATTAATACTTGAGATTATGGAAAAATCATAGGAGAAATAAGATGGAAAATAATTGAATTATGGAACAGAGAGGAAACACAATCAGGACAAAACAATATAAAAAATTTGAATAGCTCAATAAGTATGAAATAATTTAAAATAGTAAATGGCACTCATCAAAGGAAGACATATCCTTGACTTACCTTGTTTTATGGTGAATTCTGATAAACAAAATATTTTCATCAACATATGTAGACATTTTACAAGAGAATCGGTAAAAGGGTGAAAATAACCTGTTCAATGGTGCTTGCATAATTTTGGTAACAAAAATTGTACATATGTTACTAAGACAAAAATATTTATAAAACATAGAACTGGATACCATAAACAGTGAGTCCCAATGTAAACTATAGACCATATTTAATATATAATTATAATAAAATTGCTTTCTCAATTGTAACAAAAATACCGCACTAATGAAAAGTAATAGTAATAGCAAAAACTGCATATGTGGTAGGAGGGAAGTATGTGGAAACCTTATACTTTTTGGATGATTTTTCTTTTTACGTGCATCACAATTTCATTCCTTCTTACAGCTGCATAATATTCCATTGTATGCATATATCAAAGTTTGTTTATCCACTTATCAGTTGATTGATAGGCTGTTTCATCTTTTAGCAATCATGAAGAATGCTGCAATAAACATTGATGTGCAAATGTCTATTCATGCCCCTGCTTTCTTTTTTTAAAAACTTTTTAAACTGTATAATATAGCATATATACAAAGCAAAGAAAGTAAAAAACAAAACAATAGTTTTCAAAGCACTATTCAAGTAGTTACAAGACAGATCCCAAAGTTTGTCATGGACAGCCATACTATCCTCTCAGATCTTTCTAATTGCTCCAGAATATAAGAAGCTAGAAGGAATAAATATTTTTTATCATCACAATCGACTTTATTCTTCTTTTTTGTGAAAAATAACATATATACAGAAAAGCAATAAATTTCAAAGCACAGTACAACAATTAGTTGTAGAACAAATTTCACAGTTTTGGTATGGGTTACAATCTCAAAATGTTAGCTATTTCTAAATACTCTAAGATACTGGAGAATAAAACAAATATTAATTTAATGACTCAGTAATCATATTCATTTGTTAAACAAATTTCTTCTCTGCAGAACTCCACCATCACCTTTGATCTTTCTATCCCACTTTTTAGGGTTATTTGACCTATGGCCATTCTAACTTTTTCATGTTGGAAGTGGCTGTCAATAATAAGTGGTGGGGAGATGGAACTATCTGATGTTCTGGAGAAGATAGCCCCTCTGGGTTTCAGGACTTATCTAGTCCAGGGACCCATCTGGAGGTTGTAGGTTTCTGGAAACTTATTCTAGAACGTGGAACATGTGTAGGATCTTATATATTGCCCTAGGTGTTCTTCAGGATTGGCTGGAATGGTTTTGGTTAGGGTTTGGCAAGTTATGATAGGTGACAATGTCTAAATGAAGCTTGCACAAGAGTGACCTACAGAGTAGCTTCACAACTCTATTTGAACACTCTCAGCCACTGAAATTTTATCAGTTATACTTCTTTTCCCTTTTTTGGTCAGAATGGAATTGTTGATCCCACAGTGCCAGGGCCAAACTCCTCCCAGGGTGTCATCCCCCACACTGCTGAGGAGACTTTCACCCCCAGCTGTCATGTCCCATGTAGGGGGGAAGGCAGTGATTTCACTTGTGAGTTGATCTTAGAGAGAGTGAGTCCACATATGATCAACTAAAGAGGTCCTCCAGAAGTAATTCTTAGGCTTACCTACCTATAGGTAGGCTAAGCTTCTCTGCTACCTACATAAGCTTCACAAGAATAAGTCTCAAGATCAAGGGCTTGGCCTATTGATTTGGGTGTCCCTAAAGTTTGACAAAGTATCAGAAGATTCTCTGATGGTGAAGTTTAATATTTCCACATTTTTTCTCCCATCCCTCAAGGGACTTTGCCAATACTATTTGATTATCTGCCTAATATATTCTAGGATGTATCCAGGTATTACATTAAGTTATACAGGATTAAAGGCCCTAATTTTTATTCTGTTGTTCCCTTTGTTCCAAATGAGCTATCCAGGTAGTTTGAGTTAGATTATGTGCTACGGAAATTTTAGGTTCCAGACAAAATAAGCCTTTCTGCGGGGTGTGATGGTGGCTCAGTGGCAGAATTCATGCCTGCCATGCCGGAGACCCAGGTTCGATTTCCGGTGCCTGCCCATGAAAAAATAAAATAAGCCTTTCTTCCTTTGGTCTCAATGAATAGGTGTAATTTTTAAATATTGACAATGTCTTCCTTACCTCCGTGTTCTGAACTATCTTAATCCCAACCTGATCAGCTTTGTTCTTTTCTCTAAATACTAGGTTATAGATACATAAAACAGCCTTTCAAAATCCAGAAATAAATGTGTCTGCTGTAAAAGCTTACAATCTGGGTCCCTGTTTTCTTACAAACATTTTCTAAAGGAGACCATATAATAATTGTTATTTTATTTCTGACTTATTTTGCCTCATCAAATGTTTTACAGGTACATTCACATCATTGCCTGCCTCACAACTTCATTCCTTTATGTAGCAGCACAATATACCATCATATATATACCCCATCATTTACCAATCTACTTCTCAGTCAGTGCATCCTTCAGCCACCTGCATTCATTAGGCATCATGTATAGTGCCCGAAATCCACAGTCCATCAACTCTTTCAATTTTAGATAATTTCATTGTTCCCAAGAGAGTGATAACCAATAAGCACACCCTCACCAAATAGGAAGTCTAAACTTCCCCTTAACTCTTGTCCCTCCCCCTATTATTTACCAAAGGTGTTCTGTGGTACTGCTGATGTCTTTCTGTAAAACACAACCCATAGCATGCAATAGCAGTTTCCTCTCTGTACCCTGGACTTAAATACTTTTTGTACATGAATCATTCCTTTGAAATAGTTCTGGCAAGAACTCATTTACATTTCTAGTGTTACTCAGTGAGACACATAGGTCTATACCACCCTTTTCAATCTTGTTCACCTTCAATATGGTAATATTACCTAGATCCACTGGAAAACTGCCTTCACTTTTATCGATTCCCTTACATTTGAGTTCAACCTCATTAGCTAACTGTTCACCCATCCCTAGCTTCTATATATCTCTAAGTCCCCTATATTCCATATTATAAGCCTCTGATTTTACCTTTACTGCATCATTAAAGTGGAGTCATACAGTATCTCTACTTTTGTGTCTGGCTTATTTCACTCAGCATTATGTCCTCAAGGCTCATGCATCTTGTCATGTACTTGAGGATGTCATTTTGTCTTATTGCTGCACAATATTCCACATTGTGTATAGATAGATAGATAGATAGATAGATAGATAGATAGATAGATAGATAAATAGATAGATAGATAGATAGATAGATAGATAGATAGATAGATAGATAGATAGATAGATAGATAGATAGATAGATTTCACATTTCATTAATCCATTCGTCTGTTGATGGGCAATTTGTTTCCATCTTTGGGCGATTGTGAATAATGCTACTATTAACATCAGTGTGTAAATGTCTGTTTGTGTACAATAGCAAGTACTGCTGTTGCTGAGTCATAAGGTACCTCGATATTTAGTTTCTTAAGGAATGCCAAACTGTCTTCAATTGTGGCAATGCGATTGGAACATTCCCACAGGCAATGCATAAGTGTCCCAACTTCTTCACATTGTCTCTAACATTTATAGTTTTCTGCTTGTTTAATAACAGCCATTTTTATAGGTGTGAGGTGGTATCTCATTGTAGTCTTGATTTGCATTTCCCTCACAGCTAATGAAAATGAGCATCTCTTCATGTGCTTTTGAGCCATCTGTACTTGCTCTTCAGAAAAACGCTTATTTGTGTCCTTAACCCATTTTATATATTTTTTGTTCTTTTATTGTTGCACTGTATGATTTCTTTATGTATACAGGATATCAAACCTTTGTCATATGTGTGATTTCCAAATATTTCCTCCCATTGAGTTGGCTGCCTCTTCACTTTTTTGACAAAGTCTTTTGAGGAGCATTTGATTTGAAGAGTTGTCATTTATCTATTTTTTTCTTTTGTTGCTTGTGCTTTGGGTGTAAAGTTTAGGAACCTACCTCCTATTACTAGGTCTTGGAAATGTTTCCCTATATTTTCTTCTAGAAGCTTTATGGTGCCAGTTCTTATTTGGGTGTTTGATCTACTTTGAGTTAATTTTTGTAGAGGGTATAATGTGAGGATCCTCTTTCATTCTTTTGGCTGTTGATATCCAGTTCTCCAATGCCCATTCATTGAAAAGAAAATTTTGCCCCACTTCAGGGGAATTGGGGACCTTGTCAAAAATCAGTTCACCATAGATTTGGTGGTCTATTTCTGCACCCTTGATTCAATTCCATTGGTCAATACTTCTGTGTTTGTGCCAGTACCATGCTATTTTGACCACTATGGCTTTATAATCAGTTTTAAAGTCAGGAACTGTTAATCCTCCCACTTTGTTCTTCTTTTATAGGATGTTGTTAGCTTTTGGGGGTCTTTCCCTTCTAGATGAATTTGGTAACTAGTTTTTCCAAGTTTTCAAAGTAGGTTGTTGGAATTTTGATTGGTACTCTGTTGAATCTATAGATCAATTTGGGTAGAATGGACAATTTAAATGTATTTAACCTTCCTATCCATGAGCAGGAAATGTCTTTCCACCTATTTAGATCTTCTTTGATTTCTTTTAGCAATATTATGTAGTTTTCTGTGTATAAGTCCTTTACATCCCTAGTTAAGTTCATTCCCAAATACCTGATTCTTTTAGTTGCTGTTTTGAATGGAATTTTTTCCTTAACTGACTCCTTAGTTAGATTATTGCTTGTGTATAGAAATGTTACTGATTTTTGCACATTGATTTTATATCCTGCCACCTTGATGAATTTGTTTATTAGCTCAAGTAACTTTATTGTAGATTTCTCAAGATTTTCCAAGTATGGTATCATGTCATCTGCAAATAATGAAAGTTTTACTTCTTTCTTTCCAATTTGGGTGCCTTTTATTTCTTTGTCTTGCTTGATTGCTCTAGCTAGAACTTCTAGTACAATGTTGAATAATAATGGTGACAGGGGACATACTTATCTTATTCCCAATCTTAGAGATAAAGCTTTCAGTCTCTCCATTGAGTACAGTGCTGACTATAGGATTTTCATATATGCCATTTATCATATTGAGGAAGTTATCTTTGATTCCTATCTTTTGAAGTGTTTTTATCAGAAAAGGAGGTTGAATTTTGTCAAGTGCTTTTTCAGTGTCAAATGAGATGGTCATGTTATTTTTTCCTTTCTATTTGTAATTGTGCTGTATTACATTAATTGATTTTCTTCTGTTGAACCATCCTTGTATTCTTGGTATAAACCCCACTTGGTCATGGAGTATAATTCTTTTAATGTGTTGGTGGGTTCAATTTACTAGTATTTTTGCATCTATGCTCAATGGGGAGATTCACCTTTCTTATAGCATCTTTACCTCGTTTTGGTATTAAAATGGTATTTGTTTCATAAAATGATTTCGGTAGAGTTCCTTTTTCCTCAATTTTTTGGAAAAGTTTGAGCAGGATTGGTGTTTGTTCTTTTTGAAATGCTTGATAAAATTCCCCTGTAAAGCCATTTGGCCCTGGGCTTTTCTTTGTAGGAAGATGTTTGGTGACTGATTGAATCTCTTTACTTGTGATTGATTTGTTGTGATCTTCTATTTCTTCCTGCATCAGTGTAGCTTGTTTGTGTGTTTCCAGGAATTTGTTCATTTTATCCAAGTTGTCTAGTTTCTTGGCATATAGTTGTTCATAGTATCCTCTTATGATTTCTTTTATTTCTTCAGGGTCTGTCCTAATGCTCCCTTTCTCAGTTCTGATATTGTTTGTTTACAACCTGTCTCTTTTTTTCTTTGTCAGTATTGCTAGTGGTCCATCAATTTTATTGATTTTCTTTAAGAACCACCTTTTTGTTTTATTGAGTCTATTGTTCTTTTGTTCTCCTGTTCATTAACTCTGCTTTAATCTTTGTTATTTCTCTTATTCTATTTGCTTTGGGGTTAGTTTGCTCTTCTTCCCCAAGTTTCTCCAGGTGAGCAGTTAAGTCCTTGATTTTTGCTATTTTTTAATATAGGCTTTTAGGGCAATAAATTTCCCTCTCAGTACAGCCTTTGTTGCATCCCATGAGTTCTTGTATGTTGTATTCTCATTTTCATTTGTCTCCAGATAGCTACTAATTTCTCTAGCAATTTCTTCTTTGACCAACTTGTTGTTTAAGAGTGTGTTATTTAATCTCCATATATTTGTGAAAGTTCTTGTTAAGATCACACCTCCTCTCTGAGGCAGTCCACAACCAATGAGTGCTTTAGATGGGGTTACAAAGGCCCAGCCACCTCATCCCATTTAGGACTCCTCTAAACCAGGTAAACCTTCTGAGGGATGCTGTCTATCTTCTCAGATCACATCACCTGCATGATTGGGAAAAGTCCAGCTTCAGCACTCCCTTTGTAAGTTGCCAAGGGTTTGGTTGAGACTGTTTTACAACCTCATTTCTGCCTCTGTTGAACATGCTTCCTTTCCTTCCCTTCCACAGTATATCCTGTAATACACCTCCGTATGCTATTTTCCATCTCACAATTCACTACTTGGGGAACCCAAAGTGCAACCATAGGTAAGGATAAACAAGGAATTCAAAAGAGCACTCTCACTTCCAATGTAACCTTAATATTTTGAAATGCTTAGCACACTAAGATTATATAATGTTTATTTCCATAATTAAAATCATTAGCATATAATGGGAATGATAGTGCAGTCCTTAAGACATTTCTCTCCATATATATTTAGTTTGCATGAATTTTTAAAATTCATTGCTTGAAACTTTCTGATGTGTACTATCAGCCAACAGCCAAGTAGATAAATTCTGTAATAGCCTGTCAACATCATGGATAGTGTGTCAAAGTCAAGATATTTAACAAGAGAGATGAATAAAATTATTAACTGCTTTGTTATTTTGTTTTATTTTGTTGTTTGTTTATATCATTTAGAAACAATAACAACAGCAGTATTGTTCAATATTAAAATTGTTAATTTGATGGGTTTGATAGAAAATTTATTTTATTTTTTCTAAATTAATATCTATTGTCATAAAATTATTTGCTAGTCAAAAAGAGAAAGCATGGCATTTCCCTTGAGGCAATTTTTTTCTTTTCTCAAAAAAATTGTGAAGAAAAATGTTCTCCGTAGATACTTTCAATGTACAGTGTCAAGCATATTTCAATAAATCACAAATGATTTCCATAATTTTTTCTTAGAATTCATCTTAAAAAAAAAAAAGAATCACAATACCCAGTAGATAATCTTCTTTGGTTTCTATAGGCAGCATATTTTACACCTAAGAATACTAAACTGATCCATGAGTTAAATGATGTAAAGTGTTACCTGTTGTGAGTAGGACCCAGACTAGCAAGACCAAGCAGTTTGTTTTTCCAGGAAGAGCCACTATGGGACCAGCCTTTGCTCTTTTGGACTCTTTGTGTTGCAGAAGAAATAAAGTGGTCATTTCTTGAAAAGTTCTGTCGTGCCTGAGCCTGTGTTCCTAGAAAGCACTATGTAGCAACTTGCCCCCCACACACATCTAACTTTGGTTTCAGCTGCAGCCAGTCTCCTGTGAGCTGAGACTCACCGTGTGACACTAGCTCTCTCCTCCTCTGCAGTCCTGTCTCAGTTATTAAAGACAGAAAAGGCAGGACTCATTAGGTCATTCATAGGTGTTTGGGGTCCTGAGGACTTCTTTGCAGGATATGAGAACATCTTATATCTGAAGCTGACTGGCCTATAAAGAAGCTTTTTAATATGATTTGTCATTCTTCAGAGTCTGGATCTACCCTGGTGCAATTTTTCATAACCTCCACTAGTCTCCTCTGACACAAAGCAGGATTTTCCTTGTCTTCCTAAATTATGCTCTGTAGCATGTTGTAATTTACAGGCTGGATAATACATTTTTTTCATACCTTCTATTAAGTAAGTAATCATATCCTCCATTGCATCCTGTTCTTGCTGCCTTCTTTGATAGCTCTAATCAGGGTCTACGCTGGGGACAACTACAGTTCCTGCCTTCTATTGTGCTAGCTGTTCCCCATACACCTTGTCTGCATGCCCTTGGGCTTCTACTCAGCTCCATCATTTCTTATTGGGAGTGCAGCAGGAAGAGAGGATAACTTGAATGTGTCCCCAGGTGAACTCATAGATGAGGACCAGGTTTTTAAATTCATCCAGAAACTTGAAGGGATCCTCAGAATTTTCAAAACTGCTTCTCACACTGTGCTAAGTTGGTCACAGAAAAAGGGACATGGACCCTTATGGTTTCCATATTCTTATTGGCTACTTCCCAGAGAAAATACATATTATTCACTTCTAAATTCTTTTACTCTTCCTCTGTGGGGTGGTAAGGGTCCCCACTGTGAGTGTCTCCAGCTGGATTTAAATAAGGAGGGGACATAAATGTGCTTGGAAGCCTCCTCCTTTAAAGAAGGACGGTCTACGGGAGCCTCAGTTCCAGTAGGCCAAGGGTCTGTGCCTGGGGAAGGATCATGCCTGAGTCTTTTTGGGATTTCGAGCTTTGGGGATTTGGATAACAACACGTCATTTAAATATATCTACCTCCTTCTCTCCCTGAAATAGAAAGGATTCATCCCTTAATTCCCCTTTAAGGTAATTTACTTTAAAAGCTCTCTTCATGGCCTTGTCCTGATATAGAGCCACGAAAAGCAGTACATATGGAATTTCAGACCATTTTTCTTCTCTTTTGCAAACAAAGATCTAATTATAAAATGGCAGTAAAGCCAAGAACACCATTTTATAATCATTCTTCTCCACCTCCTAATTTATATTGAGGCCAAGCAACATTACAAGAAGAAATCAACTTTTTCTTTTTCAGTTCAGTGGTAAGCAGAATATTGCAATTTCTCAGGAGGCCACCAAGGGAGTTATCAATCAGGATGCTGAACCGCCCATATTCTGAAAGGAGAGAGATAGATGGATACTCACTCACTGAGGTCCAGTATTCTATGTATCCAGCAGCTGAACATATCCCTACAATATCTTCTTACCCTTAGGCATCCCCATGGAGGAATAAACCTTAAACTCAGGAGACGGGTGGTCTGGTTTCACCCTGTGGCTCCTAAGCCAGACTCAGAAAGCTGGTAAACCAGATTAGTCACTGTAACTGTTCTGAGCTGGATTCAAAGGGCTGGTGAGGTTGATTTCTCACCCTGGCACCTTTAGGCTGGACCCAGCGGTCTGGTGATTGGATTTCTCACCCCAGAACCTCTAAGCCAGACTTAGAGGGCTC
The DNA here is from genome assembly GCA_004026745.1 of Myrmecophaga tridactyla. Classification (NCBI taxonomy): domain Eukaryota; kingdom Metazoa; phylum Chordata; class Mammalia; order Pilosa; family Myrmecophagidae; genus Myrmecophaga; species Myrmecophaga tridactyla. The sequence continues at coordinate 36,157 of PVIY010014344.1, read as the reverse complement.
GTGAGCTCGATTCTCCCCACCTGTGGCTCTGAGCCAAAACTCTGCTCCATCTCCAACCCTGGGGGCAAAAAGTCTTTTGCTAAACTTCATGCATAACCTGATCTAAAAACCACAACAAAGAGAGAACCTGAAGGGATGGTGGTCCCATTTGGCTAAGGTCTGTGCTCTCCTTTGGGAGAAGGTCAATATAATAAAGAGTAGCTAAGGGTTTCCTATGGGAATCACACATAGGCCATATGCAAAGGGGAAGGTGAACAAGAATATCCCAAAGAATTTCCTCCAAGGAAAGGGAAGGGAGAAGAAGAGGGAAGAAAAGTAATGAATATCCTTCCAAGGGCTATAAGCATGAACCCCCTGGGAAATTCAGAACCTCTGAATCACAGGAAGTCTTGCAGAGAAAAATCTTAACAAAAGCCCAACATTGAGTTTGCACAAAAGGCAAAGAACAGCAGAAAAGATGAAGGAATAAATACCTCGACTTAGCAGTTGGCAGCAAAGGAAAGAGGCAGAAAGAGGAGGGTGTCCACCTGAAACAAGGGGAAAGACCTAGATGAGGAATTCATGATGGGCAGCCTGCCCAACTGGGAGGATGGGAGAGGCCAATGAGAGTGACAGGAATAAGGCCAATAGAAGCCAGAAAAAGGTATATAAGGAGAAAGGGCCAGGCAAGAATCAGTATCGAGGGGTACGACTTACACAATGCAGATCTCAAGGACCGGTGCCTTGTGTAGAGGATGCCTCTCCTGGAAGCTCCTGGAAGGCTCGCTAACCACATGTAACTGGAGCCCTGCTGACACCAGAGTCAGCTGAGCCCCATTCCAGGTCCTGGACTCTCATCACAAAAATAGTCCAGAGATGAGAGGGGCCAATAGGAATGAGTAATAAAGTTTATTAAAGAAAGAAAGCACATGTTAAAGATATTAGCACAGATGTGCTCAAGTGGGAGACATGTCTCGAGTGGAATGGGTTAGCTTGTTATATACGGAGGTCTTTTCAGTGACTTTCCATTCAAGCTTTGAATACCAGATATCTTTGTTCTCGGAGGAGATAGTTATTAGTGCTTGTGGAGTTCTATCAAACAGACAAAATTTGCCTTTGGGCAGATGTCTAATAACATTTATTACGTCAGATGTTCAACAATTTTTCTAACACTATGCTCTTTGTCATTAACTAAGAGTCTTTTTTGGGCCCACGATTTTATAAATGTTGATGGTTTGGGAGGTTTAGGGGCTTTAGGGGAAATTTTTGTTCCATGAAGTTTTATAGCTGTGCATTGACTCTTTTGTTGCTGGATTGAAGATCAGGGTCCATAGCTTGATGCCCTATTCTATGCTGCCTCAAAGGGTCTGGTGTTATTTTGGAAGGAAGAGTTTTCTGCATAATCTTCAAGCAAGGGGGGTTGCTAGTCTTTAAAACAGATATAGAGCACTACAGCAGACCCAAAAAGTCTGGGCACATCTGGGGTTTCAAAGTTCATGAGTGTCTTGACATAGATAGCCCTGCCACAAATCAAAGGGTATTCCCAACTAGATCCCTGATTTGTTTAAGTAGAAATTCCAGATTTAGAATTCAAAATTCACTGAATCTCTGGCTAGCCTTATAATTAGGTCTTGAGCCTGAGCCACAGGATTTTCTGCCTTTTGGCTCCAATAGATAAGATTCTCTTCATATGTTAAATACAGAGAGGCCTCCTGACCTTCACATTTTGCCTCAAATTGGGGATTAATTACCTTCAGCCTGTCATTGTCTCTCTACAGTGCATCCATTTTTCTTAGCAAATGGTACCAAATTCCATTTTCTTATGATTATTATTACCACAATCCATTCATATGTCTGAGATATTGCACAAGAGCATTTTCTTCCACTAACATTCAATCCCAGTTCAGCACATATAAATAAACATTTCACCAATGCAGCATGCCAGGGGCTTTCTCTAGTCTTTCTACCACCAATAATGGAGTTCTAATCACAGTCTAGCTGTTGGATGATCCAGCTACAAAACTTCATTTTGGGTTTGCTTCCTTGAATGTTTCTGACACCCATTCTCTTAGGTCACTTTCTCAGCTAAAACTCTAAGTGGAAATTTACATGCAGGAAATTTGATAGGGAATGTTCTTGGGAACAGCACTTGTAAACAGTTATGTTCTGGTAAACCAGCTCTTTGGAAAAAGAAAAATAAAGCCTAGATATGTAACATTTGCTGATTTGTATGATTATACTCTGACAATTTTATTGTTCAAACTACCAATAATTTGACAACAGGTTTGCAAGATCCGTGAGTATTAAAATTCACCTCTCACTAGCTTCAGCACACCACTGCATAAAGGAGTAAAAGAAACAGAATTGGGCAGAGAGAGACGTTGAAATATGTTTCAGCTACTACCAAACATTATGAAGGCCCTTCAAAGAGTTCTGAAACGGTATAGCCATTCAGAGATATCCTGAATTGAGGCAAATGGAAAGACAAGGCACTTCCCTTCATCTCACAGAAATTCCTGGGAGAGATTTTGCTGTGAGCTGTCATAGAGCAGCACTCCTTTCATAAGGGATAACAAGTGTTTCCGTTCTACAGTGCTGTCTTATAACACATCATTCACTAATGTAACCGAAAGTTAGGGTGCTGTCCTTATGTGGGAACATGATGTGGTAATGTTTTGGGGAACCATAGGTAACTGAAATTTGGTGGACCAAGTGGACATAGCAGAGTGCATAACAAGAATCTATCAAAGATACAATTACTGGAGTGATCTCTTTCCATGTTGCTTATCCTTGGGACAATGAAAGGGAAACTTTGATTTTTACTCAAGTGAAAGCCTAGTTCTTTCCACCTTGCTTCCTCCATGACACAGGCAAACATTCAAATATACTGATAGAACCAAAGGTTGACCTTGGGCCCCTCCCCAAATTCACTCCCAGAACAATTTCCTACACTTTCAGGGGAAAATAAGCTCATAGGTCAAAGTAATGAAATTTTTGAGGAGCAAAACCACTAAAAAAGAAAAACAACATATTGAATTACATTTACAAAGAGCCAGCAAACAATTCAGTAAAGACCCAGGTAGTAAATATTTTCACTTTGCAGACCAAATGGTCTCTGTCACAACTACTGTTTGTAGTGCTAAAGCAGCTGTAGACAGCAAGTAAAGAAGTGGGTATGACTATGTTACAATATTTTATTTACAAAAACAGGCAGTCAGCTAGATTTGGCCTAGATATGTACCAACCACTGTCAAGCACTGATATATACCTTCAGAAACAGAAGAATTAAATGGATGGAACAAAATTTTAAATCAAGTTCAATAAGCACAGTAAAAGAGATAAAGGAAAATATTAACAATCAATATTAGAGCAAGATACAATAATAAAACAAGTGTACAATTTGTTTTGAAAAATATAATAATTGAAAGAAAACAAGAGTCTGGATGAATAGAATATTTATAACAGTTTAATTACAAATCAGCAAATTATAATGTCAAATTGAAGATCTCTACTGGAAAGACACAGGGAAAGATTTAAATTAATATAAAAGAAAATTGAAATATGAAAGATAAAAATGCTTAAAACCAACATTCAGATGATAGCAATATCATAAGAAGAAAAATAATGTAAAGGGAAATTTATTTGAAAAAATAATGGAAATATATTTTCTAGATTTAGAGTAAGATGAATAACCTCAGACTAAATGATAAGATAATAAATAGGAGAAATAAAGGAAAATCTGTCCTTAGACACAATATCACGAAATTGAAAGATTTGAAACTTAAGAAATGATTCCAAAAGATATCAAAAAATATATCAGATCACAAAAAAATGTAAAAGAATCTAGATTTCTTAGTAGCTTCATTGAATGTAAGATGACAGCAGATCAATATATTTAATGTATTTAATGAAAATAGATTTAAACCTATAGTTTCATATATAGTTAAATATTGTATTCAAATATAAACATTTCAACTATTGAGGGTCTCAGAATTTTCCCACACAAATACCCACATCAAAATTAATTTAGGGGACATTTCCCAAAAAAAAAAAAAAAAAACACTCCTCAATGGAATGTGATTTGTGAGTGATCTAATACATTGCAAATTTTATTGCAAAAAAAAAAAAGCAAACAAACAAAACAGGTAAGAAGAAAGAAAAGAAGGGAAGAAAGTATACTCCAAATTAAATGTATGCTTTATCAATGCGAATCAGGGCTGAGGGTGAGAGAAATCCAAGACCATAAGAGCATAAACTATTAGCAGCTAGTAGTATAATGTATTAGAATTTTATTTCAGTTTCTGATACACAGAATATTTGCAGTTAAATTTTAAACAGTACTCTTAGTTTTATAAGTAGTAAGCATTCAATATTTAATACCATAATGACTATGACTATGTTTTCAGGTGCAGGGATTGAAACTATGTAAAAAACTAACTATATATTAAAATAATCTAAAAACATGTGTTTTTTTCCTCTGAAGCTCCAAGAAACATACAATTGTAAAGCTTGCAAAAATGCAAGACTATATAAAGTAGATCCATTGGCTAGCCAGATATGCTTTATGAACATATGACCTAAGCATCTACATGAGGCTCTGCAGTCAGAGTGGTTCTAACCTTTGTTTAATGTCACTGTCTTGAAATTCTTATAATATTTGAGTGAGAAGTCCTGTATTTTCATTTTACTCTGAGCAGTGCAAATTAGCCTGTCTTGGTAGTAGAAAAATCCCCTAATCCAGAATATTTGTCAGAGATGATTATTGCGTAGAGTATTGCATAGAAAAATGTGTAGTTAAATTGTAACAATCCTCAAGAGCCCTATATTTCTTCTCACAAAAAATGTGATCCTAATTGAATGTGGTACACAACTTTATTTTTCACTTAAGACGTGATGACATATTTCAATGCCATTAGATATTCTTATGTCACATAATTTTCCATGAGACCTGCTCTTTATTATATAGATGTTTTAATCAATATGCTATCATGGAACATTCACTTTCTAATACGTCACAATTAAAAACAGCTTTAGAAAAAAATTTTTTTAATTAATTCCTCCTAGCTATATATCTAAGTTCTCTCATTTCTCCTATAAATGTTATTGTTGGGTGAATTAGTAAAGAAAATTTATATACTGTCAAAACGATCTCCTTTTCTTCTAAGTTTAATATTAACAAAGCTTTGCAAATAAAGAATAATCAAAGATATGTGGGAGATTGTGCTTGTTGAAAAGACATTTAAATGAAAACTATTTCCTGAAAAAAGTAAATTTGCAAAAATGTGTAAAATTTTGTGCATTCTGTTTCAGAGAATGAAATATGCAAATTAGTCTTAATTAACCTTAGACTTTACCATCTAGAATTCACCTTACCGAAAATTATTTGTTTTCTTTTATCCTTGTTTGTTTTCTATGCTTCATCCATGGATAAACATTCATAGCTATTACTTGCAAACACAGCTTAGAAAAATAATACTAACCCTTTATTCTTGAACACTTACGTTTTTATAGTTTATTTCATCCTTTCACTTTTATAAAAAGTGGTGAATGTATGCTCTTTTGAATATGTTTCCTTCCCTGTCTTGCATTTCCTATAAATACATTACTTAGAGTGAGAAAGCTCACTAGATTGAGAAATCAGAATTTTCATGGCTCTTGAAATTTATTGCTCCACAAAATTTCAAGTATATTGAAACAATACATGATGAACCAGTTGTGTATGACTGGATCAGTATCAAAACAAGGACTTGATATTTTCATTTTATTTCTAAATTAATATCTATATGACAATTACTCAAAGGTATTTTAAAGTGTCTAATTTGAACTACAGTTAGGTTGCATCCTTAGCTATATATTTTATGTACTTGATCACTTCTGTGAATTATTAACCATTTTTCATTCTCATCTTTGTGCTTTGATAAATATTGTAGTGATTTAATTTAATGAGTAATGAAGAGATTCTGATCGAATGTATTAAAAATTAACTTGGAGAAGAGAGATATATTTTAGGTAGAAATTTTGAAATTGAATCAATGTGATTTGTTGACAGATTGCATGAATGATGAGAGGAAAATGATGTACATTTGTAAGTTTATAAGACTGAATGAATGGCTTCACAACTAACCAAGAAAGAGATCGTGTTAAAAAGAGCAGCAACAAAGTGGAGTTGAGATTCATCAACGATAAATTAAAGAAACATGGGGACATTCGTACTACGTAGACATTAGAATAAACAGATCTAGAGCCAGTGAATTTGACAAAAGAAAGAAATTTATATTATTTGTTAGTCACTAGTATAACTGTGGTTTTGAAGGTGTATAGGGAGGAATATTTAATATGAAACCATAACAAAGGAAAAAACTAAGTGTCCTAAAAAAGCACATACTGACGGACAAAGGAAGATAAGCAGCAGCAGTAGAATGGGAGAGGAAATAAACTGAGCAACAAGGGGACAATATTTAACAATGAGGTAAAGTGGTCAATTAGTATAAGGGCTGTGATCTGCATATGGGAATTTGCAACATTAAGTTTATTGGGATTTCATCCATATAATATCAATAAACTTAAAGAATCAGAAATACGATTATGACTGAACCTTAGCACCTGAATGGAGTGAGAGAAAGCTGAAATACCATAGCATATGATGCTTTTTTTTAACAGCTTTACTCAAACATATACAATCCATCCAAAGTGACAATCACTAGTTCTTGGTATCATCACATTCACCACATTTAATGTGAAAACATTCTCATTGCTCTGAAGAAAAAAATATCCCATATGCCTTATAGGATTATGCTTTAAAAATACTAGTTTAGAGGAATATCCAGGGTCAATTTCATTTTAGTGAAAAAGATAGATACACATTTACGACTCAACAAAATGAAAGTTCACGTTAGATGCAGAGCTTGTTGATACCAAGGAAGGATCCCAACCCAATGCATTGAAGTCACTGAAGAGATTAAAAAAGAGGGATCAAACAAGTGAGTAAGTTAACAAAATTCAGATGATGTAAACCACTTTCTTTTAAAAGGAGAATAAATGCAGAAATGAGAGCAAGGGCTAGTAAATACGGAAGTTGGTGGCATTACAAGTTGAAGGAAAGTATACTTGTTGGCCTTTATTTTTTTAATCCAAATGCTGATAACTGAAAAGAACAGAGCTATGGAAGAAATTCTGAAACTTCACAGATTGTAAATGATATGTAGAGAGATTAAAAAATGAGATCTCTATGCTTCACCTTTGCTGTGATTATGTTACTTAAAAAAACAACAACAACAAATAAAACTTCTGTACCTACAAGAGCATACCTTTGCTTCTCATGCATATGTTTGTGCATCCACAGAGCTTGCCCAGGCTTGGATCCTGGCTGTGAGTTCCAGATCTGTTCCATGTGTCTCATTATTCTGGGACCACAGGCTGTATGAACTATGAAATTTTCAAACAGAAGATAGGAGAATAAGAAAACCAACCAAAATATGCAAGTTTGTTAAAATTCTCTTGTTGTCTGTTCACATTATATTATCCACTCACATTGTATTGGCCAAAGGAGCTCACAAAACTAAGTCCAACATCTACATGGAGAAGATTGCTGAAACTCCAACTAGATAAACTCATATCACTTTCAGTGAAACCTAAATCACTTTCAATCCCATGAAACTCAAATCACTTTCAATCACAGAATCAAGCTCAAAATCTAGGCTCTTTTTGCTTATGTGTAGATAAAACTTCTAATTGATACAGAGATCATTGGAATATTTCTGCCCTTCCATATACCTGCTCACATAAAATGGTGAAACAGCATTAATATAAAATCAATACAGTTTGCCAGTGAAAAAGAGGAAGCAGGGCTAGGACGAGAGGTGGGATGTCTGGGCATAAAATTTAAGAAGTGCCAAAAATCTCAGTAATGAAGTTAAGTGACCTTATAATGAGATATTTTTATAATGAAAAATCCATAATAAACAAAATATGAGTGTTTTAAATAAACTCAGTAGTAGTGTCACCTAGAGCTATTTTGGAGTCTGAAACAAAACGTAAATTCATTAATGGTGATCCTGACAATTTAAAGTTTTGATATATTAGTTACTATGAATAATTTGCATTATTTTATATTTTAATATATCACACTAGAATATTATTTATCTTGGTATTATTATTTATTTATAATATTTATTATATTGTGTAATATTATTCATTTTGTTTCTGGGTGCCCCTCATATTTTGCATGTGAAGCAAGTGTCTCTTTTCACTCTAGTGCTCACCCCAAGAAGCAGAAGAATGAGTGACATATATTAGTCTTTGTTCCATTGTAATTCTAAAATCTGGCTGGACAAATGCAAGTGGCTCACCCTTTCCTACTTGCATTTTGACTACAGTTTTGCCAAATGTTTTATCAACACAATATGGGTTATTTTTTTCCAACATTCAATAACATTTTCCTCTCTCTGCCACTGAGCCCTTAAGCAAACAGCACAAATTTTAATTTTAGTTATGGCAGAACAAACATCTATGTTAATTAGATATTACTGGTGTAAATAAACAATTTGCAAAGTATCAGTGGCTTTTGGAGCAAACATGTATTTCTTGCTTACATGTGTGTGAATGGTCTTGGTCTCAATTGGTCTTGGCTCACAGCTGCAAGTCTTGACTTATAGCAATTGGTCTGCTGCTCCATCTATTCCTTCTGGAACCAGCACTCACCCAGAGCATGTTCATTGCATGTCAGAGGACAGAATTGCAAGCAATGAGACAATCAAAAGACAAAACCACTAAAGTACATTGAAATGTTTAGTTTACATCATATGCATTTAAATTCCATCATTCAAACACATCATTGTGGGGCAAGAAAATCTTCTCCACCTAAAAGGAAACTAAGGCAAGACATTGGAGTGATAAAAAAAATTGTGAAAAACTGGCATTATCTACCAAAGGACTGGGCCAATGATAAGTGAAGAAACATATGTAGGGTATTAGAAATAAAGTGAGATTAGAATAATTTATAGCAGCAGTAGTAGTAATAGTAGAGTAACAGTAGTATTATAGTAATAGTAAGACTAATGACAGTGACGAGTCACTGAATGCTCATAATATCCTGAGTACTGTAAGTTCTTCTTATTTAATAGCATAGTAAGTATTCACAACAGCCACTTGATGCAATTTCTAATATATACTGCTTATGGGTGAGGAAACTGAAGTTAACTTCCCCAAAGTTTGCACAAGTAGGACCTAATGCAAGGATTCCAGTTAAAAAAAGAAAAGAAAGTCTGATTCCAGAGCCATGCTCAAAGCCAATATATCATTATGATATTTTAATATGGTCTTCAATTTTTTTCTAGTGAAATATACTATTTTGGATATTGTAATGTAGAAATTTTGTTTGACTGACTCAGGAGTATGTATTTGTAGAATGGGGCAGGAGAGATTGTGATGAGGTTCATGTAGAGTAGAAAATGAATTAAATAGAGCAGAAACCCATTAAAATGGGGTAAATTATATTGCAGCAATAGATGAGGAAAATTTACAAAGAAAGTGAAATGGCAAAAAGTGTGAAAAGCTAGAAAAAATAATATTCCTTGGATTTTTAGTATGGTGATATTCCATACCCAATGAAGTGATATGAACAGAAAGTTAATTTTGATTGAGAATGAAATAAATTGGCTTAGGAATTCTCTACATGTATGTCTACTCCATCAATTGTTTCTCTTCATCAATTCTCATGATCAGTGCATGGCTTCTCTCTATAATCATCTTTTCATTTCAGCCCTCTCTGCTGATGGTCCGAATCTCTCCCTGTTTCTCAGTGCATCCAGATTGATTTTGCTAATGCTAATGTTTTATTCCAGGAGTTCTATGTGCCAGAAGCTTGGCTATAGATTTTTGTTTTTAACTTTGAGTCAGATGCTACTATCCCTATACTCATCTTGTTACCCATCAAGGGATTGCTGCCCAATATACATAAAGGCCAAGACTATGACATTACGATTTTGAAAAAAGAAAGAGTTTTAACGTGATGTTGACTGACAAGTCAGCCAGGCTAGAACAGGGAAAGAGGATAGAGGAAAAAACATAAAGGAGCCCTTGAGCAAGGACAGTTGAAATGTAGCACAAAACTTGGAACCAGGCTCTGCAAGAGCGCCAGGAACGTTACACGGAAACAGAACAAACCAGGATCTAGGCTCCGAAGTTTTAGGAAGTAGATTTTATTTGTCTATGGCCATAGGGCTCAGCCGAGTAGCCTCTGAAAGTCTGAGCCCTGAGCAGGGGGGCTGATACAAGATTTTATAGACAAAATGGCACATTTGGGACAGTGTTTTTCACAATATGGTAAGTGGTGATGCTCGAAGGAGATGATTGGCTGCTTGCCAGTGATCAGACCCGGAAGGGTTACAAAGCTGAGTTTACAGAAGCGGATGAGCAGTTACAGGGGAGGGACTCCTACGGGAGCCCTTTATCTTTGCTTACGTGTGCTTTCACCTGGTCTTGGGGTTGGGAGACTTAATAGACTTTCCAAAGAGGGAGTAGCTTGAGTAAACAGAGAGCCTGCTTGCTGCCAGGGGCCTGCGCTACAAATTAAGTTCAGGAGGGCCCCTTTCCTGGAGGGAAAACCTGCCTGGGGCTATCCACTTTTTGGAACACCTGGCTTCAGCTGCCCCATCGGGAGCCACGTGACCCCCACCTGAATGAGACGTCTATGGAGAAGGGTGAAGTCAACCTACCAATCAAGTGCACTCTCTAACACCAGGTGCCACCCTGGAGAGAGGGGAAGGGAAGCAAAAGCCTCCAACATGGAAAAGGGAGGTGAGTAAGTAAAGTTGATAAATAAAAGCAAATGGCCCCATATGGTCTCTGACCTTTCATCTTTCTTGTGAGACTGCCCACATGTGTTTTCACATGTGTATTCAATACATTTTCTGCCTGCTTACTCTATGCTGTACTGTGTCCTTGAATTTTTTCTTGTGGCATGGCCAAAACCTCGGAAGTTGAAATCTAGCAATGGAAGGAGACAGGAGGTAAGCTCAACTCTGTCGTCCCTATCCAAGTCTAAGGGAAATTTATAGGATGGAACAAAGACAGGTGGGATCAGTGATGGGGATTCAGGTTGGAATATTCCAATTGGTTACCTACAAGACTGTCTATAGATGGTAGAAATATGCCAGCCAGCTGTATCCTGTCTTCCCTTTTAGGGACCCCTAACCTTTTATCTGCTTCCAGCGAATTCTCATCCCTGTAGTCTTGGTTCCAAGGAAGGTTATTGTTGTCCCTAATGTCTCAGGGGTTGTTCAAGGGGCAAGAGTGCAATGTGTCTCTGTCTGTTTCTGCACATGTTCCATTGGTGGCTGAGTTTGTGGCTAAGTCTGCCTGCCTGTAAGACAAACTCAGGAAAGAATTTTAGATAATGGGAGAGGGAGGAATTCTGATAATCAGCCAGTTTGAGTCTAATCTACATTTGTTGTTAGGACTCCTAGCTATCTGCCTATGGTTTCAATTTATGGCTGGCTCTGTGGATGGGGTGAAATTACATGGAAGTAGCAATTCATTAGTGTTTCCCTTTGGGTTGGGTCACAGAAAAAACTTTGAACAAAGAATGATTAACATGTTGTTTACATTAAAGTTTATTTACATTTATTTTAAAAGTGCATTTAAGGGCGGGCCATGGTGTCTCAGCAGACAGAGTTCTCACCTGCCATGCCAGAGACCCAGTTTCATTTCCTGGTGCTTGTCCATGCAAAAAAAAAGTACATTTAGGGTAGTAGGTATTTTATTTATCCCTGTGGTTTAGGTGATGAATTTTATTTGTGTTTCTGATATCAAGATACTTCAATGTTGTATCTTACTGTTCTGATTTCCAAGCTTTTGCTTATTGTTAATCAATGTCCAAATTTCAACACATCAGTTAGATTGTGTTTTTTGCGTGGATGCAGATAGACAGGCAGACACACACACACACACATACTTTGATTACCATTATTTAGACTTACAGGCACCTGATAAATCAATGACACTGTCTTCTTCTTATAGCTAGTATCTGAAAGAATGAAGATGTAATTGTGTGAGTAAATGAAATTCAATACAAGGACAATTGCATCCTGGGGGGAATATTTGCTATTTAAACCTTTGTTATTAGAGTGAACTTATTGCACCCAAAGATCATTTCAATTCATTGACTTTTTAATTTTATTTACCACTTGTGCTGGTTTGAAAGGAAGTATGCCCCCTAAGAAAAGTCATGTTTTAATATAAATCCCATTTCATAAAGGTAGAATATTCTCTACTCAATACTGTATGTTTGAAACTAATGAGATCATCTCCCTGGTTGATGTGATTTAGTTAAGAATGGTTGTTAAACTGGATTAGGGGATGACATGTCTCCACCCATTTGAGTGGGTCTTGATTAGTTTCTGAAGTCCTATAAAAGAGGAAACATTTTGGAGAATGAGAGATTCAGAGAGAGTGACACTACAAAGCAGAGAGTCCACC
>PVIY010014344.1:0-23601 GCA_004026745.1 Myrmecophaga tridactyla | reverse complement strand
GCGAAACAGGAAGCCAGGAGAAGATGCTAGTAGATGACGCTGTATTCGCCACGTGCCCTTCCAGCTGAGAGAGAAGCCCTGACTGTGTTCGCCATGTGGCTTCTCACTTGAGAGAGAAACCCTGAACTTCATCGGCCTTCTTGAACCAAGGTATCTTTTCCTGAATGCCTTTGATTGGGCATTTCTATAGACTTGTTGTAATTGGGACGTTTTCTCAGCCTTAGAACTGTAAACTAGCAACTCATTAAATTCCCCTTGTTAAAAGCCACCCCGTTTCTGGTATATTGCATTCCGGCAGCTAGCAAACTACAACACCACTACTCATGTTTGTACTATCAAATCTTCAAGAATTATTTTAATCTTGAAATTTCATCATAGTTAGAAATTCTTCTTTCTCAAAATATTTTTGTATTGATTAGAGAACATTAGACATTAGTTTACAAACTTTCTGTATTGGCCTTCTGAGGACTACATTTGTTTGCAATTGAAATTAAACAGAAATGTTGTCAATTATATCTTTGAAAATTTTTGAGTTGAAATTTTCCTTTAATGAGAAATACCATATTGGTTATCTATATGCTCAAATGTATTTGCTTCCTTCTTTGCCATACAAATTTACCAAAGTTTGAAGCTTTACATATGTGATCTGTTCTTCAGAGGCATTCCAGGATGAATGAGTAAATAGGGCAATATTATCAGCCTTATATGGCCTGCTTGGTTAGTTAAGCCACTGCCCCTTTTCTTATTGTTATGTGTTTGTTCCTAATAACTCGTTTGTTTAAAAATAGACTACACAAAATAAAGAGCACTCAGGTAGAGTTGTTATCTCTCTGGATTCTCAAGGTCATCCTTTCAAGCAGTTCCTTCCATTTCAAAGATTTTTTATTTCTGTATTCACAACATTGAAAGGAAATAGTCCACATAATAATGCCAAGTCTGACATTGTCAATGAGACAATAAAATGCACTGTGCAAACTAAATTGAAACCTGATTTGCATCAGGATGAATTGTCCTGTTAATGAGCATGTGAAAATTTACTACCTCTAAATGCAATTTTTTTTTGCTTTGCCGGTTCACATTTTATAATCAAGATTTCATTATTTTTAATTAATTTAATAAAAAATAGTTCCAAGATATTGAGGGCATTTATGCTTACAAGAACCTTCAAGATCTAAACGATTCACTTCTCCCATTTCAATACAGTAGAATGACAAGCTTGTGATAAAAGTAAATATTTTTTGGCAGGAGAAGAAAAAGGACCTGAGGGTGTCCTGGTGGAATGAATATCATAAAGGACTTCCATAACAGCAGTTAAATGTGAAATGGCATTTTGAGCTACAGAGCTCAAAAAAGGTTTTGTTTGTCCTATAGTTTGAAAGTAAACTAAGTATCAAATAGTTTCACTCTATTCATAGTTTGAAACTGACTTTTTATTCCTAAAACAGAAACTCCTTTCTTAAATTATCTTCCTTAATGATAGGGAGAATTCTGTATTAATAACAGTATTATTTCTGCACAGTTTTGAATAGAAATTATATTGCTTATGGACAAATTAAGTTTTATGGTAATATGATCATGGTTCTAGTGAGTGAAAATCCTGTTATTTTCTTTTGTGTTTAATTTTGGTACTTGACATTTGGATGAAATTTTGTCTGCCTGTATGTCTTCATATGTTAATTAATTTGACACATAATTTGCACATGTATTACACTTTTATTATGTAGCGCAAAACCAGGGTTGAGGCTGCAAACCTCCAGGAACATTAGGCCAAACACCTGAAGAAACCAGGGTCGAGGCTCCGAAGTTTCAGGAAACAAGTTTATTTGTCTGTGCGCACAGGGCCCAGCTGAGTCACCTCTGAAAGTCTGAGCCCCAGACAGGGGCTGGCACAAGATTTTATAGGCAGAATGGCTTGTTTGGGACAGGGTATTCCTAATAATGATAACTAACAATGCTCAAGGGAGACGATTGGCTGTGTGCTGACGGTCAGACCCGGAAGGATTGCAAAGCTGTTTGCAGAAGCAGATGAACATTCATGGGGGAATGGGGCACCTACAGAGGCCTCTTATCTTGCCTTCATGCACTTTCAACCATCCTTGGGGTTGGGAGACTTTCCAAAGAGGGAGTGGCCTGAGTAAACAGGGGACCTGTTTGCTGCGAGGGGCCTGCCTGCTGCATTCACCCCTTTGATGCTTGCCCATGCCAGTGGGCAGTTGCATCACTTATACCTCATTTTCTTCTTCTTGCAGACATTGGTACTGGTATTTCCATGCAGCCAGGACCTTTGCTATGGTATGTTTTTCCACTAGGGCCTCAACAGAACGTTGCAAACTGCCTATTAGGAGTGAAGGGAGACATGGGATGAAGAGGCATATTCCTAGCAGGCCTAGGACACTAACAATCAGGGTCTTAAACCCCCCAAACACTGAGAACCAACCTCCAAATAGATCACCCGGGCTCTCCCCTTTCCACATCTGTATGGGGATGTGGGCCAGTTCTCTCATTTGGTTGCAACTGGAGGTGCTCTTCTATCCCTAGGGGAGAGAAACCAGTGATGACATAGCATCCTAAGGACATGCATGTGCTAAAGCTTAGAATGACCCTTGCATTGGGCAAAGTGCTAGACGATATAGACCCTCCTTGCCAGTGTAGGGAATACTCTGCTGCTGTACTTGGTGACTGGGAGTCGAGACAGAGAACGTATTCTGTGTGTTAAATGTGCATGTTGAAGTCTGACCCGAGCAGGTGGCATGGCGATAGTACACCACACCACGATGGTTTTTACCACTTCTCCAGAATAAGTAGTTTGGAGACATGCCTAGCATGCATCGCCCCCCTCCCCCACCCCAAAGGGGCCACGGGGACAATGAGCAAACTTATGAGGGTGAGGACCATGATGGCAGTTACAGAGTACCCGGGTAGAAAAGGATCCCACCTGATTAAAGTGAAATGGGTTTTGGGAAAGAATTCCAGGCATCCTGCTTCTGGGAGGGCTAAGACTGCTAAATGAAAGACAAATGCAAAGAGCAAGAAAAAGACAATGAGCCCACAGACCCAGGAGGCCGGGATGTCCATGTGCCAATTCCCCAACCTTTGGCCTTGCATAGATCAGTCAGCTTCCAGGGTGACGGAAGCAAGACTTGGAGGTCTCCTCAGGTTTCAGCCGTGCATTGACTAGCTGCTTCCAGGGAGCTAGAACATGGCAACGCCAATCATTCAGGCCTCAGTCACAGGCTGGTCAGCTGACCTCAGCTGTGATGGAGAAGGATGTAGAGAGAATGACATGTGTCGGGTGGTCAGGATCAGGGGTGCATTCCCAGGGGTCATCTGTGGTGGCCCTCTTGACCCAAGAGTGGTGAATCCACGTGATGATCTCTGCAACTCTGGCAGCTGTTGTGGTTGCTAAAACAACACAGTATGACCTCTTCATTGAGGCTGGAGAGACCTTTTTTCCAGTCCTTAACCCATACCAAGTCCCCTGGTTCAAACTCATGTGTGGAAGGTAAACGCTAAAAGGCTCAGGCTCTGGCTCTAATGCTTTCCCTTTCAATTCACTTTAGAACCCATCCCAACTTAACCAAGTGTTGGGTTAGGCTTAAGTTCCCAATTTCTCTGAGGTTTCCCTGCAAGACTCTGGTAAGGGGTGGTGGCTTTCCATATACTAGTTCAAAGGGGGAGAAATCAATTTTCTTTGTCAGGGCAGATCTAATTCTAAACAGAGCTATAGGGAGTGCTTGTACCCAGGTCAGTTTTGTTTCTTGGCAGATTTCCTTCAATTGTCCCTTTAAAGTTCGATTCATCCCCAACTTTCTGCTGTTTGAGGCCAAGAGGCAGTGTGGAGCTTCCAAGGTATCTGCAAGGCTTTTGCTAGCTTTTGGAGGGTCTCAGCTACAAAAGCAGGGCCGTTGTCAGAGCCGATGGTAAGTGGGCATCCCATACTGAGGAACGATGTCTTTTAGAAGGGTTTGTACCCCTTCCTGGGTTGTTTCCAAGCGGGTAGGGTATGTTTCTACCCAACCTGAGAAGTCACAGATGCATATCAGGAGATAGTGATATCCCTGAGCCCACGGCAGCTCTGTGAAGTCTACCTGTAGGTCTTCAAATAGACTTAAATCTGCTAACTGGCTATTCAGACCTCCCATCCTGGCACTGGGCTGATTGGCATTGTTTCTCTGACAGGTGACACACCTCTTACATGCTAGTTTCACCCAGGAGGGGAGCTTGGGTCTGTAGAGGTGAGTGGCCAAAGTAGCAATGAGGGCCCTTTCCCCAAAATGGTTTGACAGTGAACATTTTTCACTAGGGGCCAGGCTAGGCTTTCAGGGATGGCAATACATCCATCATACAGGACCCACCAACTGTCATGGCATTTCTTCCCTTCCCTCGCTAGTCAGTTGCCCTCTGACTTGGAATAGTTCAGCTTTTCTCTCCACTGCTGTAATGGGTGGGGAATGAGGGGAGCAAAGAGCACTTTGAGTTCTGGAGGGAATACCAGCTGTCCCAGTGCTGCTTATTTGGCAACTGAGTCTGCCTTGCAGATGCCTTTTGCAGTTAAGGAGTCTCCCTTCTTGTGGGTATGGCAATGGATGACAGCCACGGTGGAGGGGGTCCAGACTGCCTCCAGTAAGGCCAGGATTTCTAGCCCATGCTTGATATGCTTTCCCTCTGCTGTTATTAGCCCTCACTCTTTGTATAATACCCCATGCACATGTAGGGTTGTGGACGCATACTTTGAGTCAGTGTAGATATTGGCTTCTTGTCCTGCCACCAACTGCAGACCCCAGGTGAGTGCTATGAGCTCGGACTTTTGGGCAGATGTTCCTGAGGGTAGGGCCTCTGCCTCTAGAATGTCTACTAGGGTGACAACTGCATACCCAGCATAACATATCCCATCTTTTACCATGCTGCTTGCATCGGTGAATATTTTAATGGTTGCTCTTTCAGGTCTGGGTGACTGGAATAGACTTCATCCACAGTCTCTGTGTGGTCATGTTTTGGGGGACCCAACCTGACAGGCAGCAGGGTGGTAGGGTTCAGAGTTTGGAAGACATAGAGGTACAAGTTTGGGGTTTCACACAGAGTAGCCTGGTAGTTGCTGAGTCTTGCATTTGACAAACAGAGGTGCCCCTTTTGCTCCATAAGACGGGTGACTGAATGGGAAATCAGCACAGTCAGTTCCTGCCCAAATGTGAGCTTTCTAGTCTCATGGACTAGGAGGGCAGTGATGGCAACAGCAAGAAGACAATCCTAGTGCTACAGTATCCAATTGTCTGGAAAGGTAGGCTACAGGACTTTTCCACAATCCAAGGGTCTGGGTTAAGACCCCGATGGCTGTCCCTTCCCATTCATGGATGAACAAGGTGAAGGGTTTCTCCAAGTCTGGGAGGCCTAGACTTGGGGCCTGTGTTGAGTGCTGCCTTTAGGTGCTGGAAAGCGTGCTCTTGTTCTGTCCCCTTCTGGAATGGGTCCTTGTCGACCCCCCTTTGTGACTTCATAGAGGGGTCTTGCTAAGAGCATATAGTTTGGGATCCACTCTCTGCAGAGCCTGGTTGCCCCTGAAAACTCCCTGACTTATTTTCTGGAAGTTATGTGGGGATTGCACAGACTACCCATTTGCACTCCAGTCCCAGGCTCTGGGTCCCTTGCTGTACCTAAAAACGCAGATATCTGACTTATTGCTGGCAAATTTGGGCCTTCTTCTGAGACACAAGGTACCCTGCCTGGTCCAGGTGATGGAGGAGGTGCTCTGCCCCTTGCTCACGGTCATTGAGGGACTCAGCAGCAAGCAGGAGGTCATCTACATAGTGCAGGACAGTGCAGTTGTAATCCTTGGCTGGGAACGACTGCAGGGCCTTCCCTAGTGCTTGCCCAAAAATAGCGGGGGAGCTTTTAAATTCCTGAGACAACCAATACTGTCTTTTAGTTGCCGTGGAGGGCCTTTCCCACTTGAGGGTGAACAGTTCCTGGCTGACTGAGGCTACCCAAATGCAGACAAAGGCATCCTTCAAGTCCAAGCATGAGAACCATTTGGCTTTCCCTGCGACCAGGCTGAAGAGGTTATACAGGTTAAGAACCATGGGGTGAATGGTTTCCATGGCTACATTGACTGCTCACAGGTCTTGGAGTGAGTGAAATTCACCCATTTGAGCTTTCCTCATGGGAGTAGTGGGGTGTTCCATGGGGAGTTGCAGGGCCAGATGATTTGGTGGGATTCCAGCCATGTCAAATGGCCTTGGATCCCCTCAAGGGCCTTCTGAGGTATTGGGTACTGTCACACTGCCATAGGGCATGCCATGGACTTCAGGGCAGTTACCACTGGGAGGAAGTGTTTGGCTAGGCCTGGTAGGTTGTGTTCAGCTCAGACACTTGAAATGTCCAAAAATGTCAGGCTAGGGCAGACCTCTCCTCTTGTTGGGCTCCCCGTGCAGCACCACTCCTTGCCAGCTGGTGTGGTTAGGAGTAGGATCTTCTGCGGGCCATCAGTTTTTAAAGAGGCTTCTCCATTGGAGCCAAAAGTAATTTGGACATGCAGTTTCCTGAGAAGGTCCCATCCCAGTACTGGCAACAGGCACCTAGGCATGTATAGGAACTGATACAACACAGAGTGGCCCCCAATGCTGCACTGTTTGGTCTTCAGGAATGGCTTCATCCACACTACACTGGTGGCACCCATGATGTCTATTGTCCGGCCGGAATATAGGTGAACACACCCCAGAGGCTGGGTTATCATTGAGTGTTTGACACTGGTATCCACCATAAAGTCCATTGTTCAGCCCCCCAATTCTACTTTGACTATGGGTTCCCATGGGCCTGAAAAATATGGAACCTGGTCTGGGCTTGCAGTAGAGGAGCTCAGCAGGGCTACAGATGTTGGTCGCACAAAATAAGGCGGGAGTCTTCCTCTTCTTCTAGTGCACTGGGTAGAACTGGGACTTTCAGTTTGCCTTTTGGTTTCTTGTGGGCCTCTTCTACCACTTGAGTGAGAAGCATCTGGCACTGCCCATTTAAACAATTCTTTATCCACCCTGGCTTCTTCTTTGCAACTTCCAGCCAGGTGGCAATATAAGGAAACTGAGTTGAGTTCCAAGGTATCCCTGACACTGCACTGTAAACTGCCTTCACCTTTTCTAACCCAAAAGTTCCTTCAGATGGCCAATCTACCCCAAAGATGGTCCATTCTAGCTTACATTGCTTCCTAAATTGCCCAGGGATCAGCTTGACTCCCCAATCATCAGTAAATGCCTTCTTAAAGTTGGAATCATGCACCATAAGGTGTCTTGCTGACTTTCCCTCTCATATCGGCAGCACCAACGATTAGGGAGAGGGCTTACAGACAAACGAAGGGTTTTGAACAAACTGTGACTTCATTTGGTCTTGCCTGGTCCTTAGCAGGGTCGCAGGAACCACAGGGTGTAAACTCAATTGCGGCCTGGTGCTCGGCTCCTGTGGCCCAGGAGTTCCTTTCACTCACAAACATCACACACACCCACTCCAACACCCCTCCTGCACTGCCCTTCCTCAAACCGAACCTGAAGACTTCCATTTCCCCTGGTCCTCTGGGTGGAGACCGGGACTCAGAGAGTCTTGGGAGGTGATCAGGCTCCTCTTCCACTCAGGCTCCCCAAGCCTTTTAAAAGCAGGCTGATACCTAATGTATCCAGTTGCTCACCAGTCAGATGGGCATTGCTCCCAGGAACCTGGTTCCAGAAAATGTCCCGGACCCATCGCTACTCCGGTGATAACAGATGCCCCACCCGGGAAATTCAGGATTCCAAAAGACAGGGAAGGACCCCGGTGCTGGCACTGGATTCTGTTGGGTCTCCAGTTTGGATGACATTGACACCACCATGGGTGAGGGAGGTGAGAATATCACTGGCCTCTCAATCTTGGATGAGTTCCCCAAAATGTAGTGCAAAACCAAGGTTGAGACTGCAACCCTCCAGGAGAGTTATGCAAAACACCAGAAGAACCAGGATCGAGGCTCTGAAGTTTCAGCAAAAGGTTTATTAGTCTGTGCCCACAGGGCTCAGCTGAGTCACCTCTGAAAGTCTGAGCCCCGAACAGGGGCTGGCAAAAGATTTTATAGTTAGAATGGCTCGCTTGTGACAGGGTTTTCCTAATATCGTAACTAGTGGTGCTCAAGGGAGATGATTGCCTGTGTGCTGATGATCAGACCCGGTGGAATTGCAAAGCAGAGTTTACAGAAGCGGGTGAGCAGTTATGGGGGAGGGGGGTCCAACAGAGGCCTCTTATCCTGCCTACTTTCAACCATCCTTGGTGTTGAAAGACTTTCCAAAGAGGAAGTGGCTTGAGTAAACAGGGGGCCTGCTTGCTGCCAGGGTCCTGCCTGGTACAATTACATGTAATTTATTCTATGGAAACCAATTATTTTTGAACAGCATATAAATTGATCTTATGATACAGTGTAATGTATATACTTGTCATGAAAATGGTTTTCTTCTTATTCAGGGAAAAAATGTGAGAAATACAATTTAGTAATGCTTTGTAATTTCACTTCATAAAAAAAAAAAAAAGACATCATCTTTGTAAACCAACCTCTTGCCAAAGTGTATTGACTCTGCAAGTTGTACTTCAAAAACAAAGGAAAGAAATGCAATTTGAAGCTTCACTGATGCCTTAAATGCTCAATAAAATATAGGGATTTAGTGTTAAAAATCACCTCTATCTACTTTTTTTTCTTTTTTCCATACGTTAAAATGGAATTCCCTAAGATATGGTTAACCAGCCACTCCTTTGCTCCTTTTCTCTTGACTATGTTATTTGACCTTAGGGCTTCCCCCTTACATATGTTCATATGAACCTTTCAATTCTATCTACAACTCTCACTTATTCTCAAGGTGATCATTCACAGAAGCCTCATCAAAATTTCTACTTGGAGGTCTACAAACTCACATCCAAATTGAACTTATTTTTTTTTCTAAAACTCTTTCTTTCTACTCATTTATTTTTCAGTGGTGGTATCAATACTATCCCAGGGAGAAGTTTTTGAATTAATTTCATTCATTTTTTTATTTGTCTATCTATAGCTCACCCTCACAAGATTATTCAATTCTATTTCTTCTTCTTGATTTCTGACAGCTTCCATGGAATTATAAGTACTCTTGCCCAGGCTATGATAAGGTCACTTCACTGTTTTTCAAGCCCTCCAACTCTTTCAGTGAATCAAATACCCAGATGCAAAAGAATCTCCCTACAGCATAGCTTTACTCATGTCTTTATTTTTTCTCATGTACTTTTGATAATTTATACTTTAAATAGACAAACTGTAACTCTCTACGTTGGAGTTGTATGTCTTCCACCAAATACGTCTTTCTGGCCCATTTCTTATTTTAGCCAATTTAAATAAACTTATGTTCCATAAATTTATTTACATTTGTGTGATGGGTGTGTGCTCTCACAGTAGCCTTCAAAGTGAATATCCAGCTTTTCAAATCCTCTGCACACTTCAAAGCAAAATTCAAATACTGTTTCTCTAAGAATCATGTGAAAATAATGCTGTTCTCTTCTGAATTTTTATGTCTTATTATTTTAACCCTTATATGGCATATTACTTTTTCAACTCAGATTATAGTTATTGTATGTCATTTCCCTCCAGAATACACTATTCATTTTCATATGAATAGCCACCATACATAGTACAATACACATTGACTATGAAATCACAATAAATCTTTCATGAATGAATTATAATAATTACTCTAAATACTGGAAAGACTATATGATTAAATTATTTTTATAGGTTCAGAAGGACTGCTGTCCTTATTTGGAAATGAAAATAGGGAAATAAAAGAAAATAACTTTTTAAGGGACCTATTTTGGTAGTACATTAAGAAGTTTGCAAATTCTGCTTTTATGGGTTAGAATAAGTCAAGAATAGTGGGCAGTTTCCAAATGAAAATAGTAAATCTGTAAAAGAAGCTGAGAAAAGGAAATAATTCCTCAAATTTTATATCCACTGGAAAAAAATTAGCTTAGCCATATATATCTAGTTCACTAAATATGTCCATGGTATTAGTAGGTTCTGAAAGAAAAAATTAACAAAATTTTCACTTTATTTCTGCACAGGAATTGTTATATTCTTTCTGCAGAGTATAATTGTTGGATTCTTTATATCAAAAGACCAATTAGAAACTCTGGGTGTGATTAAAGGATGCCACCTCCAGTACACCTGGAACATTGCCTAACAGAGTGTTTAGCGGATAATTGGATAATTTGAAATCACCTGTGGAATTTGTGTAATTTTGCAGTTTTGATGAAGGGGGAGAATGCAACAACAGCTTTCAATCACTCATGGAACCACTTCAAAATAGTTAGTTTCCCAGGAAATTTACCAGTCTGATTTGTAAAAGTCATGCAAATACAGTTACAGATCACTCAAGATAATAGCTTATTAATTAGATTTGTATTTTATAAGATGCAGTAATTATCAATTCTCTCTTAATCATCAAAGGAATGAAATTAATGAAAATTTTATTTTCTATGAATAATAATAATAGAAATACTAACGGGTAGCTAGTGAATGTTTAAAGCACCATTTTATTAGTGGACTCTGGTTCACAGACATGAAATCGTTATAACACAAGACCTCACTAATAATATTCAGCAACCGTATTGATTGGTCTTGTTGAGTTCAGAACAGAATGCATAAACTCTGGAAACTAAGATGCATAATATGGTTATTGAGCTAAGTGGTATGTCGGCAGAGCAGCACTAAAGAAAGTTGCCACTCAAAACAAACTAGCAGGGAAACAGTTTATATAACTGTTTAGAACAAAGAAAGGGCATGGGTGAATGGAAATGGGAGGCAAGGAGGCTGTAGCTATGTGAGTTATCTGGGGCAGGACTTCCTTGGGTCATGGACCATAAATTTGCAAAAAGTACATTGCCAAGATGTTCATGTAGGAACGGGCTCATCTGGTGAGGACACGCAGGCTTGGTGGTGTCAGCATAACTTGTTTATCACAGTTCCTCCTTTCCCATAGTGGCAGGTGTCTTAATTAGCACTGCAAGGGATCTTTGGCATGTCAGCCTGCTTCAGTTGCCTTTTGTTTTTGCTTTGTAGTTTCTTGAGTAAAATAGGAGTTTAAGTTTTAGTAAAACTATTTACTGTTCCAACTTCACAGTCCCATTTTGTAATTATAAAATTCAAGGGGATCCCTAATGCTGTCCTGCAACCGTATTGTATTTTCTGGTTCATTCATTCTTCTCTTCTTCTTGGGTAACTGTTATATAATTAATACTTCTTTCTTCTTACTCTCAGCTGATTGCTTGTTTCCCATTTTAAGGAGAAAATAGAACACTTGGAGAGAATTTTCACAAGTTTCCATCACCACAACAATCCATCTTCTAGCATCTGAATACATTTTATCTATTGGCCTGCCGCTTGTGAGGAGGAACTGTTTATCCTCTACTAAGGCTAATCCCTCCACGGATTTATTAGAGCTTGTCCTTTATTGCCTACTCAAGGGTATTGCCATAGTTGATTTTCCTTTACTAACTCGCATACTTTTAGCAGGTATTTCCCATTTGTTGCCTTTGCACTTCCTGTTCCTTTGCCCAGAATGAAGTCACCTCTGCATCCCATGTCCAGTGAGGCTTTCCCTCAGCATCTAGCACCAGGGTTCAGGTAGCCTAATTTTCTGGGTTTTAAAAACAACATGTAAATACTTTATTTTTGTGACATTGACTACTGATGTAAAAGTATTTGTTTAAATAAGCATTTAGTTTACTCTCACATCAACACAATTATCCTTCTTACAACATATATTGCAAGCGCAAAATTGCCTGGATTCTGAACCAGATATTTGCTACTTATTTAAAGAGACTGCTAGTTACACAAATGTCAAATGTAAATGAATTTTCACTTGCTTCTAGTCTTTATGGAGGCAGGTCTACCTAGATAATGGTTGCCACAGAGTACGATAAGGGAGAGGAACAGGTGGTGGGAAGAGAAAGAAGGTTTCATGTCTTTCCGCTATTTGCTATGCCTATTGCTTTTCTTTCCCTGCATCCAGTGTGACACATTTCATTCATGGAAATGAGGAACAGTGGGAGATAAAAAAGGTTACTTTGTAATTATTATCTTTGAGCCCTGATTATTCTTCAGTAAAATTACAAAATTTCTAGAAAATTAACTGCATTCTGACACCAGATAAGTTTTTACCCAAATTAGGTAAAATTAGAAAAAGTTTAATATATTTCCCTTATCAGTTATTTTGCTTGTTTGCTTTGTTTTCAGCTTAGAATATTTAACTATAAACCTAAAATTTATTTTATTCTTTTTTTAGTACTGCTTATTGATTATAATTTTATTTCTTAAGATTTCAATCTATACTAGAGAAATTATTTTTAATTGATAAAATCTTAATCTTAGCTTTCTTCTTAAAAAGTTTATTTTCCACTATACCACTAATGGGCTTGTCTTTAACATGGGAACAAAACCTTAAACACTTCTCGTTATTATTTTGGTTTCATTATTTCTATTTAATTCATTCAGCTTTGGCAAATGGCTCACTGTGACTGGCCTGGAAGAAGTCAAAGATATCAGAGATTTGTCTATTTTACAAAATCTGCAAATGGCTAATATTAAGGAATAAAACAAACCAAAGGAAATTTTGGTATTTTCATTTTCATAATATCACATATTTAAATGTGAGATTTTTTCCATATCGGTCGTTTTCAATCTTATTATGTAAAGTTTTCTAAATACTGAAACATAAGAAAATAATAATATATTATAACAAAGAGTCGAATATAGTGGCTAAGAAGCTGGGCAATTAAGCATATGTATTAATCCGTAGTCCATCATCTGCCTACTGTGTGACCTTAGACATATTTTTAAACTTCTCTGTGCCTCAAACGCTTCATCAGTAACATGGAAATAAAAATAGAACCTTTTAATGTTCTTGTCATGATTAAACAAGTTAACAAATATAAAACATTTGAAATAGAATGTCTGGCATATAGTAACACTTGAAAATTTCTTGCTACAATTTTTATTTATTTATTTATTTATTTATTATTTTTTTGCATGGGCAGGCACCGCGCATTGAACCCGGGTCTCTGGCATGGCAGGTGAGAACTCTGCCTGCTGAGCCACATGGTCCGCCCTGTTGTTACAAAGTTTTTATATGCATTTCCTCATTTAAATTTTTTAACAATAACATAAAATTGAATAATTTATCTCTGTTTTATAGGTGAGGATACAGAGGTACAGAGAATTTGAACATCTTTACTGGAGCAATATTTAATAAATGATGGTTCCAGGATTCAAACCAGGCAATCTATACCAGTGCCTTCATATACTGTATAACACAATGTTCTAAAGACTAAATCAAAAATGAAATTTAAAAATAAGCCAAACAGGAGTTAAATTCCTAATTTTTTTCTTAAATTAAATAACTTCTTTCTAATAATTTATCATTACTCTCCCATCTCATATTGTGCCTAGTAGATGCATGCTTATTATACTAATATATACTATATACTATAATATATACTCTCTCTATATAATAAAATAGTTATTACTATCATGTTTTATTCTTCTAACTTCTTTTTCAGTCTCTTTAAATCTTACTATCAAATGCTGTTTCCCTACATAGAAGTAGCTGTTGTCACAGGGACAAGGCTTGGATTATGATAAAAGTCCATTGAGGGCAAGCCAATTTGTCCTTAAATGAGAGTTACATTTTTTATGCTGCATCCTTTTGATCTAACTAGATTATGATCAGGTAATTTTCTTCAATTTGATGTGACAGTTTTCTAAATCATTTTTCCACTAAAACCCTAAAACATGCCAAGTAACTATGAAATGCCAAGAAGAACTGACAACACAGAAAGCCAAACATGATTGATTTCAATAAAATAGTTTTTGTAAATACATTGTAAACAATTAGATTTATTTGTACTGCCATTCTGCAATCTTGAGTCATAGCTTTCCTTAAACAATATGTATGTTCAATTTATACAAAATCATTTCCTCCAAGGTGTCCTTGTGGAAATGTATACCAAATGGCATTTAATCACAGGTGCCAAGAATGAATCCATGTTGGGCTCCATGTGCAGACAGTAAATCATCTGCTAATGAGTTATCACATTTTTACTACCTAAATATTTTAACAAATAATAACAACTAAAAAAAACAGGAAAAAAGAAACCTACTTAAATACAACAAATTAGGCCAAACGTGTCATAAAAGAAACTAATATTTTCACTTTAGAATCCACTTTATTATATATTTGGGGTTTTTTTCTGTGTAAAACAGGAAAGAAGTTTTATTCATGAATATTTAAATATTTGCCTATAACCACATGATCTTATTTATTCAGTGACATTTGTTTAGAAGGCACAAAACTGGGTAGGACTGAAAATGAATATGTAACCACACACATGCACACATAGATGTATACTTATACATAGATAAATTTGTGTGTGTGTATGTATATATAGATGAATGAAAGACTAGATTTACATATATTTACACACATACATGTGTTAGGTAAATTTATAAAAATACACAAAGAATTTAAATACATATGCATACACATCTATGTGTATGTGAGAATGTGTGTGTTGCGTTAGTATTTGGATACTTTGAAATTAAGTAGATAAGACCCTAAACCATATTTTATTATGGAAATAAAGCCCACAAATCTATATGCTACTTCAAATATTTTTTCATAGGGAGAAAAAGGGGTTATCTCCATTATTTCAAACACAATATATCGTCTTTAAGCTACCATGTTCAAATAATGAACTACAAAAATCTTAATATTTCAACCAGTACCTTGCTGATTTTTCTTTCTCTATTATTATTATTGTGATAAATTAAGTATAGTACTAAATCATAAAATAATTATCACAGAAAATTTAGCATCTAATTCTTTGTATTTTAATTGAAGGGTATCAGTATCTAGTTTTAGACAGGGTCTGTTAGAAAAATATATAATTTTTAAAATGGTGAAATATTCAAGGGGTTTGTCAAAATATTAGAATCATGCTTTGCCAGTTTGTACAATGAATCATCAATGTTCTCTGTCACCTTTCTTGAAAGAGTAAATTGAAACATTATAACTTTAAACATAAAGCAACATAATTAAAAGAATCAGTGAATATATTTGCAAAAGTGTGAAATTAAGCAGATATCAGAATACTAGATATGATTTATTCTCTTTACTGAGAAACATAAAAATATTAATCTAAACACTGAGCCTAAGGAGGAGTTCAAACATAGAAAGAAAATGGCTGCATTTTCCAATATAATTTACAGCTTTATTGTCTTTAATAAATAATTCTTTATTTTTTATTTCTGCTGTATTTGCTTATAGAAATTTTACTTGTGAATGATTAAAATGAAAGCTATTTTTAAAATATTTTCTCAATGTCACAAACTTCTTTATTATAACTTTGAGACATAATAACATTATTTAATATTAATATTCAGTAATTGATGATTCATTCACTTATATAAGAAAAGTTATATAATGCTAAATATCAGCTATCAAAAAATGACTGGCATTCCTAAATATTTAGTTGCTGCATGCAAAAGCTTTAAGCATTTTAATTACAAATCTAGAATTCAAGTTACCATTTCCATTTTATTGTACTAAGTACTTTTTTTAAATGAACAGTTTTGTTTTGTTTTTGAGTAGCCAAAAGTTGTAAAATCTGGGTGAGGGTGTTTTTTGTTTGTATGTTTAGCTTGTGTTTTGGTTTGCTAAATCTGCTGGAATGCAATATATCAGGAATAGATTTTTTTTTACAAAAGGGATTTATTAGATTACAAATGTACAGCTCTAAGGCCATGAAAATGTCTGAATTAAGGCATCAAGAGGGAGTTTCTGTCTCTGAGGAAAGGCTGCTGGCATCTCGGGTTCCTCTGTCACATGGTGACTTCTGCTGATCCTTCTCTCCTGCCTCTGGTTTCAATGGCTTTCTCTCTCAGCCCCTGTGGGTCCTTCTCACTTCTCCTCTAGAGTTTTCTTTCTCTGACCTCTCTCCAAAATGTCTCTGCTTTTCATCTTCTCCAACAAGGAGGTTAAGGCCCACCTTGAAAGGACTGGGTCACATCTCCATGGAAACAACCTAAGCAAAAGGTTCCACTCACAGTAGGTCCTCACCCAAAAAGAGATAGACTGAAAGAACAGAGGCTTTTCTGGGGCAGACAACAGATTCAAACCAGCATAGCTTGGTTCGTTGCTTGGTTGGTTGGTTGGTGGTTGACTGGTTGTTCAGTTGATTCTCAGATGGTAAGACAGTGGAGCCAATCACCATTTTAGATTATTAAAAAAATTTAGTTATAGTAAAATGTTCTCAATTAATTAAGAGGACATTTAGTTACTATAAACTAAACCCTTCTAAATATCTCCAACTTCATGAGGAGGTAATAACTGTCTTTGTTACAGTTAAAATAAGATAAAGCTTTGCATTTTGATTTTTTAAGCTATTTAAAATACACCAGGAAAGAGAATTAGAGAAATTTGCATTAACAGAGCCTCTATAAAGGAAAAATTCATAGGGTTGAAATAATCTGATATGAAATACAGTGGCTCAGAATGAGGATCAAAAATAGAAATCATAAAACTTTGCAACAAGGCTAAAATAAAGTAGTATAGTAAAAAGACTACAGCGCTTTATTCAAGTACCTATGTTCTTTAAAGCAATTTAATCTGGTCAGTATTTTTGGCAAACAGCCCAAGGCCATACAATAAAATGTAGATGACATAGCAAAGAACAATACAATTTCTCTGACCTCCAGAGGTTTAGACAAGTACTGTAATCAGAAAAGAGTGTGATGGAACAAGAATTGTACGTTGTTGTTTGTAAACCTATCAGCCTTTGGATGGTTTGTAATTACTGATATAAAATTAGGCTAAAATAGGCATAATTCACTGATAATGAAAATTTGAAAGTGCTACAATTTATAACTAATTTTGAGAATTTGAACCTTCCATTATTTGAAATTCTTTGAAAGGCAAAACTATTTTTAAAGATACTTCTTATAATACCCTAATGGTAGAAAATTATAAAAATAAACAAGAAAAAAAATCACCTGAAATCTAATCTCTCATGAAGACTGATTAAGAGTTTATGTAATCGTATATCCTCAAAGTATTTCTGAATACATATCATGCTCATATATAAATATTTCTGTTTTTTACTGAAATCATAATGTATATGCTATTTGGTAACACTATTTTTCAATGATAATATGCATATTCCAGAATATTTACTATTTTGACATTTTTATTTTAATGTCTGTATAAAACTCTATTGAACAAATATATAGTAATGTGTTTATATTAAAGTTGCCATTATAAACAGATCTATTTGTAAAACATGCAAATTTGAATTCAAAGTGCCTTTGACAATGAGGCAAACTAAATTCTCTATTCTATTCTCTATTTCTTACATTACATTTAAACACATATAAGTCAGAGTTCTCTAGAGAAACTGAACCAACAGGATATATCTGTAAATGTGAGATTTATAAAAGTATCTCATGCAATTGTGGGGACATAGTCCAAACTCTGTAGGGCAGGTAACAAGCTGGCATCTGCAATGAAGGCCCTCCACAAACTCCTGGGAGAGGCTGGCTAGCTGAAGTAAGAACAAAGGGTGACTCTTCTGAATTCTCCTTAAAAGTCTTTGGGTGATCAGATTAAGCATCATTTATTGCAGAAGACATTCCCCTTAGCTGACTGCTGATGTAATCAGCCATAGATGCAAACAATGTGCTCATGATTTAAGTCCATGAAATGTCTTCAACAGACAGGCCAGTGCTTCCTTGACTATGGGCACCATCACCTGGCCAAGTTGACACATAAACTGACCATCACAGTCCACCCTTTGTCAACTTGGCAGCTGTACACATCACCTTAAACCATTCCTAATCTCTAAATAGAAAGCAACTACAGACACATTTTTCCTTGCCTAACAATGTTCAACTGTCCTGTGTACAACTGGAAATGCACTAAATCTCTCCAGAATAAGGTGCAAGTCCTTGGGTAATAGTCACTCTTAAACTTGATATCCTATAACTTAAATAGTATAACATGAAGAAAGCAAGTTATGTTATATGATAAAGCAGATAAAATAGAGAGGAAAACACAGACATTTGCTTTGTGTATAAATACATAGGTACTAATTACAAAACAGGAAGAAATATTCTTGCTATTACAGTCCATGTTTCTGTAACTGAGCACATGGTCATAGTTGATATCCATCATTACCTTCTTCCACTGTCCATTCCACGTTCCCTTTACCCTCAATAAACATCTCAGTTGGCCATGATTCTTTATCTGGTGGAGTGACCCAAACCTTCATTCCTGAAGTTTCAGAGCCATTGGTAGTCCTGCCTGGATTAGGTTGTTGCAGTTTTCCATTGATTTTAATCATAGAGCATGGTAGTACTAAGAGACACAATAGAGGATTGCCTACATTTCAGGAAAATTCTTCTTTACCTCCATTGTGTAATTTCAGTGCTATTTCCCCTTGATAGTCAGAATCAATCACCCCAGCCAGTAAAGTAATCCCCTTTTTGCATGTTGATGCAGGGACATGAGTAGCCCAAAGTGACAGGTGGCAATTTTAGCTTCCAGTTCAATAGAATCGGTGTTACTCCTGGTGGAAGCACTTCTCCTTCTGGAACTAAAACCTGTAGACCAGCAGAGCTCAAGTTTGCAGGGACAGGAAGCAAAAATATTTCCTAGTGGCTCACTAGGGGTAGTACTGAGTGGTGCCACTCCATTTCCACTCCATAATTCCTGGACCTGTGAATCCTGGCTATGGGAGAAACAGCATCATAGATTGGATGCTGATTCAGAGCATGCACAGACTCCTGTAGAATACTCTCAGCCCTGCAAAGTATTGCCACCTAGTTGGCACCATAATTGGGCTTTCAAACGGCCATTCCACTGTTCTATCAACACTGTTGCCTCTGAGTGATATGGAACATGGTAAGACCAGAGAATTCCATGAGCTTGTGCCCATTCCCACACTTCATTTGCTGTGAAGTGTGTTCCTTGTCCAGAAGCAATGCTGTATGGAATACCATGAAGGGGGATAAAGCATTCCGTAAGCCCACGGATGGTAGTTTTTGCAGAAGCATTGTTTGCAGGGAAGGCAAACTCATATCCAAAGTATGTGTCTATTACAGTAAGAACAAATCGCTGCCCCTTCCATGAAGAAAGTGGTCCAATGTAATCAATCTGCCACCATGTAGCTGGCTGAGCACCTTGTGGAATGATGCCATATCAGGGGCTGAGTAAGGGTCTCTGCTGCTGGCAGATTGGGCACTGAGCAGTGGCTATAGCCAGATCCTTGGTGAGTGGAAGTCTATTTTGCTGAGCCTAGGCATGACCACTTTGTTCATGAGCCCATTGGGCAATGATAGGAGTTGCTGGGGAAAGAGGCTGACTAGTACCCACAGAATGGGTCATCTTATTCACTTGATATCCAACCTTCCTCTGGTGAAATCACCCCCTGGTGCACATTCACATAGGACACAAATATCTTCATATTTTTTGCCCACTCAGAAATATCTATCTACAAACATCTTCCCCAAACCTCTTTATTACCAATCTTCCAACCACGCTCTTTACAAATCCCTGACCATCCAGCCAAACCATTAGCAACAGCCCAAGGGTCAGCATGCAAACACACTTCTGGCCAGTTTTCCTTCCAAACAAAATGAACTGCCAAGTGCACTGCTCAGAGTTCTACCCACTGGAGGATTTCCCCCTCACCACTGTCCATAAGGAATATCCTGGAAAGGGAATGCAGTGCTGCATCTAGAATCTGCATTCAGGTGGAAACAGAAACAACAGGCTATATCTGTAAATATGACATTTATAAAAGTGTCTCACACAACCATGGGGACATAAGAGTCCAAAATCTGTATGGCAGGCAACAAGCTAGGAGCTACGATGAAGGCCCTCAATAAACTCCCAGAAGAGAGTGGCTCGCTGAAGTAGAAAGAGAAGTCGTCTCTTTTGAATTCTCCTTAAAAGCCTTCATGTGATTAGATTACACATCACTCATTGCAGAAGACACTCCCCTTAGGTAACTGCAGATGTAATCAGCCATGGATACAACCAATGTGCTAATGATTTAAGTCCATGAAATGTCCTCACAGCAACAGATAGGCCAGTGCTTGCTTGACCAGACAAGACAACTGAACACCATCACCTGGCCAAGTTCACATATGGAC
This sequence comes from Myrmecophaga tridactyla, assembly GCA_004026745.1. NCBI lineage: Eukaryota > Metazoa > Chordata > Mammalia > Pilosa > Myrmecophagidae > Myrmecophaga > Myrmecophaga tridactyla. The sequence goes on along the minus strand of PVIY010014344.1, from coordinate 3,371 downwards.
CTGGCCATAGCAAGCACTCACTGATAATTTTCTATGACACGCATTTTTATGAGGAGACTTTACTAGCCACTAGAATGAAATCTTAGATCTTAAACTAGAGAGTCTAGTTTAATTGGTCTGTAATATAGCCTGATTATCTGGATTTTTAAATGTTCCCTGGTGTTTTTAACTTGAAGCAGGGTTGAAAATCACTGACTAGTACCTCTAGGGGCAGGAAGAAATTGCAGTCTAATTTTTGCAGTCTAACATCAGTTTACCGAAATATTCCTCATGGTTCCAGTCATTAAAGTAGACAGTATATGTCTTGGTTTGAAAAACCATGTCCTTTAATCCTCATTCCATAGTCCATCAATCCAATATTGGTGGGTGGAATCTTTTTTTATTGTTTCCATGGAGTTGTGACACACCCAATTGTGGATGGTAATTTTTGATTAGATCGTTTCCATGGAGATGCGTCTCCACCTGTTCAAGGTGGGGTTGCTTACCGGAGCCTTTTAAGAGGGAACCATTTTGGAAAAAAACTTTAGAGCACTGACAGCCATCAGAACCAACAGAGCCAATAGAACAGACTGAACCCAGGAGAAGCCAATGAAGAGAAAGCTAATAGAGCTCACCTTGTGCCTTTCCAACTGAGAGAGAAACCCTGAATGTCATCAGGGTTTCTTGAACAAAGGTATTTCCCTGGATGCTTTAACTTGGACATTCATAGCCTTACCTTAATTTGGACATATTCATAGCCTTAGAACTGTAAACTTGCAACTTCATAAATTCTCCTTTTAAAAAGCCATTCTGTTTCTGGTATATTGCATTCTGGAAACTTATTAGAACAGTATGGTTTCCATGTTTTCACTGCACTAGTAATTTTTAATTGGTAAAATTTTAATATCCTATTTATAGTCTTCATGAAAGATATTTATTTTAAGTTATTTTTAGAATTCTCATTTGTAACAGTGTACAAGTGCCTAAATTTTATTTTATCTTAAAACAATCTTGGTTTAAATATTTGCTTGTGTTTTAATTCCTAAACTTGATTTCTCTTCATAGGTGCAAAAGATCAATGGGAAAATTAAGGGTGAATTGAGGTTAGAAGGAAAAGCACCTGGGAACAGAAATTTCACCACGTTAATATATGCAAATAGTTGTATATTGATAATCTCTTGGACTAGGGACCATTGTGGCTTTTGCTATTAAGTTTGGAGTGTTGCATTATCAGCTAGAATACACAAAATCTATTAGGCATATGTATACACAGTCATTCACAAACATATAAAAGACGTTAGCCAGAGCTGTAGGTCTATGTAAGGTGAGTATGTTTTGTTTATACAGGCAAAATGGTATTTCTTCAAACAATTCTTTAGCACAGACCTGATAATTCTCAGTACATGATTTTTCTTCAGTCCAAAATGAATAATATTCTCATAAATATTGAATAAAATATTAAATTCCAAGAAGACTTTTTAACACCACTGCACCGTATGTACAGCTCATTCTAAAAACAATTTATTTTAAATGTCCAGTGTTCAGATATGCTGAAACTAATACCTTGATTGCCACCAAATCGCTCTGTTTTATTTATCTGATCTCAAGAAGAAAATGTATATTTCTGTGAACAAAGGTTTTTTTTAAAGCCCAAAGGATTTTACTCTCACACAATAATGCACATTGCAGGAAGGTCTTAAAGATCATAAATATTATTAATAATTTGTTCCATTGTTTGATGGCATATGTTTGGCAAAAAACAGTAGTAAAATGCTTTGAAGTGTGAATGCACATTTTCAGAGAGGATCTTTCACAGGTGTGGAAGCTGTATGGGCCTCAGATGTTCTTAAAGATTTAAGACAACAGAATTTCTCTCCAAACCATTAAAATTTGAAGAGCAACTGAACAGATGTTCATTCTTTCATTTAATATTTTAGACAGCTGCATAATGGCACTGAGTTGTTTTTTTCACTTTTTAAAAAAAATAACATTTAAAAGCCAAACTTGGTTTAAGGTCACTTCTGATGACAGTTTGAACCAGTTAAACAGCTGTTTAAATGTTTTTGACATCTGCCTAAGAAGATGGAATTCCTACTTTTCTTCTGCCTTAATTGATGCCACTCTCTTAAAAAAAAAAACGTTTTTAAAATAATTTTTGTTCTTTAACAAAGTCAGAAAATTGAAATCAATTACTTCAAGGTTTTGTGTGTGAGACCTCTATCCTTGTGTCTGTTCCTTTGCTTCTACAAATCACCACCTACAAACAAGAGACATAACTCTTTCTCCTAGAACTGGCATCACATAAATGTCTCATATGGTAATTAAAATTTAAAAGACTTCTTTCATTCATACTTTGTGAGCTATAAAACATTATTGCTTATAAAAAAAAAATTCCCAAATGTTCAGTGTCACTTCCTTAAGAGGTATAGCAGATGGTGGACACGGGTATATTAAGCATAATCTGTGCAATAACTTTAAATATATTTGCAATTATTAGAGATTAGTCTGAATATTTTCATGCAAGGCCAATGAGATGTCCAGATCTGGTCTAGCAGGACTCTGGTTTTCTTGAGGTTGTATGAGTTTCATTAGGAAACTTAACCTCTGGAATACTTTCAAGTCTTCTGCATATCTGTGCTGTGAGACTGCTTATGGGTTGTATTTTATACCACATGGTAGACAGGAAAGGAAATATCTAAGTGAGAGTTTAACCTGATCCAAGGGAGCATTAGCAACTGTGTTTTGACCCAGAGAAAGCAAAAGAGAACTGTTTGAAAGCTAAATATGACAAAATGTCGTGTAATGAAGTTCTAACTCTCTAACACTACCCTGGAGAGTGTGGAGCTATTTTCTCAAAGAACTGTGCATGGTTGTAGCTGCTGAGCTAAAAGGAGGACTCCTAAAAAACCAAGAATTGAATGTATAAATCTTGAGGGAAACTGAGCACCGTTAAAAACTACCATTGGACAACAACACAGTGAAAGCATGGACTTCTATCACCTTAAAATAGCTACTGGTCTACTATCATGCACAGTGAAATACACCAAGCAGAGAGAGGCAGACATAATGTAAGAAACCTGGCATCGTTGATAATTTAATATGGCTACAGCACAACTCAATATGAAGATAAAAACCTAAGCAATAAAAGTTATATCATATAAAAACTATATCTTATAATAAAATACATAGTAATTAATAAACAACAATCTAAGATCACACGGCTATTAAGAAGCAAACAAAGCATTCAAACCCATATCTTTTTTAATGCCAAAGATAATTTTTCCACTATATAATCTTACCTTCCTCAGTATCAAGACATTACTGTTCATCAGTTGGTGCAATAAAATTTTGTTAAATTATGAGATCATAATTTGTTTTTTGATTGGAATTCA
>PVIY010014343.1:0-56681 GCA_004026745.1 Myrmecophaga tridactyla | reverse complement strand
TGTATCTTTATGTATTTAGCATTTCCCTTCCTCAGGTTAGGGCTATTGGACCAAAAGGATGAATATTGTTGTAGTTCTGCATACCTTTTACCTCTTAGCTCTCTTCTTTGTTTTATTTTTTATTTATTTGTACCAAAATAATCCTTTTTATATGATTTAAACTCAAAAAGTTAAAAAAGATTTGTGTTTAAGTTTTTCTCCCAAACTCAACCACCCTATTCTTCTGCTCAGAAACAGCTAGCTTTGTCAATTTCTTGACTCCCCTTTGAGAAATATTCCCATATGGCTTTCTAAAAAATTTACATCAAATAATATATGTGACAGAATACTTTACGGTTATGTGTGTCCAGGAGAGTCTTATTTCCTTTTCTGTGTACTTCTTAACACTCCTTGGTGTAGCCAGTGTCTTTTTTAGTTTTTTAGTGAATGTTACTATCATTAGGGGGTGATGTAATAAAATACTGTTTGGCCTATGCCCTTGAAGTTCAAAATCTAGGTGGGATGGGAAAATATCCACACATAAAGTAACACAGGGTTTAAAAAACGGAGATCAAGATGATACATACAAAATGTCACAAAACATCGAATACTTAATTGTTGAATGAGGTATAGATAACAAATACTGCAAAAATTAGTTTATCAAAGGAGAGAATGAGTACTTTTTAAAACATTTTTTTAATTGTGATATATAACATATGTACAAAAAAGCAATACATTTCCAAGTATATTTTAACAAGTAGTTACAGAACCGATTTTAAAGTTTGGTAGGGGTTATAACTCCATAATTTTTTGCTTTTTCTAGCAGTTCCAAGACACTGGAGACCAAAAGAAATATCAGTATAATGATTCAGCAGTCATATTCATTTGTTAAATCCTGTCTTCTCTATTATACTCCTCCTTCTGTTTTATTTTTCCTGTTTTGCATGTGAAAAATAACATATATACAAGAAAGCAATAAATTTCAAAGTACATTGCAACAATTAGTTAGTAGAACAGATTTCAGTTTGGCATGGATTACAATTCCACAATTTTAGATTTTTAGTTCTAGCTGCTCTAAGGTACTGTAGACTAAAAGAAATATCAATATAATGATTAAGCACTCATACTCATTTGTTAAACCTGACCTTCTCTGTATAACTCCACCATCAACTTTGATCGTTCTCCCATTCTTTTAGGGTATTTGGGCTATTGCCCATTCTAACTTTTTCATGTTGGAAAGGGCTGTCAATAATATGAGATGAGGGGATGGAACTAGTTGATGTTCTGGAGAGGCTGGCCCCTCTGATTTCAAGACTTAGCTAGTCCAGGGACCCATCTGGAGGTTGTAGTTTCTGGAAAGTTAACATAGAACCTTGGTAGAGTCTTATATAATGCCCTAGAAATTCTTCAGGATTGACAGAAATGTTTTTGGTTGAGGGTTGGCAAGTTTTGATAGGTAGCAGTGCATAACTGAAGCTTACGTAAGAGTGACCTCCAGTGTAGCCTCCTCTCAACTCTATTTGAACTCTCTCAGCCACTGATACCTTATTTGTTAATACTTCTTTTCCCCGTTTTGATCAGGATGGTACTGTTGGTCCCCCAGTGCCAGGGCCACGCTCATCCTTGGGAGTCATCTCCCACACTGCCAGGGAGACTTTCACCCAGGATGTCATGTCCCATGTAGGGGGAAGGGCACTGGTTTCACTTGCAGAGTTAGGTTTAGAGAGAGAGGCCACATCTGAGCAACAAAAGATGCCCTCCGAAGGTGACTCTTAGGCATACCTATACGTAGGCTAAGCTTCTCCACTATACATATAAGCTACACAAGAGCAGGCCTCAAGATCAAGGGCTTAGGAGAATGAGTAGTTTTATCAGGGAAAGCTTCATAGAAAGGGAAGAATGTTGTCTTTTGGTAGAGAAGAGTGTAGGAAGAGTAGAGTATATTATACCTTACATGAGTGCACCAAGGTGATGTTTCAGCAGCAAGATCCCAGCAGAAACATGTTTTTATGTCATGGGATTTGCAAAAATGAATAACGTCCTTATCTTGAGGAGAGACTATATATAACAAAGTCAGTGAAAGAAAGTCCTATAAAGAGTTACTAAATTCTCTGGGATTCAGAGAGAAATCATAGAGTTGGGGAAATCAAGAAAATGTATTTAGGGAAAGTTATGCTTATGATGGACCTTGAAAGGTAAATAAGAATTTTAATAGGCAGAAAAGGATAACACAGTGGAAGACTCTAGTACTTCAGTTAGCAAACTATGGTCAACAGACTGCCGTTTTTTGTTTTGTTCTGCTTTTTTTGTTTTTGTTTTTGCAGTTACTAGGTATTTACTGTAATCAATAGTGCATTGTGACACACCATGCTTTTCATCACATATGTCTCTGAGATGTCTCTGGCTTAGGAAACATTCCGTTCACTATGTAGCAAAAAATGTAGGCCTGAGAACACACAACCCAGCCAGGGTTTTAAGGGCTTGTACTTACTATCAAACCCAAAGTAAACATGGCTTTAAAGAATTAAAAGATGATAAATACTGACACACAAAGGATGAAATCTCTCTTTATCACATCCAATTAGGATGTTACAGCACAGCCAGGCCTTGGGCTCAATGTTTGCATCATACCATAAGGTCATTAAAAGGGAACCACAGCTCTGGCCACAATAGGGGGCGTGCAAAGATATTTACCTGGAGGACAAAACTAAATATTTAGAACCTCTCAGAGGGGTCCTCGGGAATCCAGACTTCTTATCTCAGGCTGTCAAGGTTTTTGCCCCTGATGGAAGCAGGAAGAGGTTTCATTTCATTTCTGTGGACAAAGGTCCTTCTTCAGAGAAAAGCTGAATTAAAAACTAAGAGAAACACGTGGCCTTCTGTTTATGTAAATAAAATTGTACTGGAACACGGCCATGCTCGTTCGTTCATGTATTATTTTTGGCTGTCTTTGTGCTGAGTGGCAAAGCTGATAAGTTGAGACAGAGACTATATGGTCCTTGAAACTTAAAATGTTTACTGTCTGGCCCTTTACAGAAACTTTTCTGATCTTTGCAATTAGATAATATGTAGGTAGGAAAGCATCATTGATAATGATTGAAGAAATGAAAATAAGATATTTGTTTTAGTTGGCAGGGTGCTAGAGTCAGTAATGGAAGGTTGTGTGGTTAAAGAGGAAGAGGTTGGCTATTAAGGGATACAATAGGAAGGACCATATTTGTAGAGAGGAGGTGAGGGGCCACTCAAGGCTGAGAAAATAGCTCAAAAATGCACAAAAGTGGATTGTCCTTAATCATGGTTTTTAAAATATTTTCCTCCTTAGCCAAGAAGGATCAGGAAGGTGGAGAAGAAAAGAAATCTGTGCAAAAGAAAAAAGTAAAAGAGTTGAAGGTGTTGGACTCAAAGACAGCCCAGAATCTCTGTGAGTAACTTTATGATTTCTATTGGAAATGGGAAGTTCTAAGAACTTAATTTAGGTCCAAGGCCCGTCAATAAGAAATTTCTATTTGTTGAGTTCCTAATGTATCCAGGCATTGCACAGTGAAATTCCATTATTTCATTTTAATCCCTTCAGTAGCCCTGCAAGATTGTTAGTATACAGTTAAATAGCAGAGAAACGGAGGCTAAGACTTTCAAGGATTTGCCTCGTCATATAACTAGTAAGAGACAGATTTGGGATTTGAACCTTGAGCTTTCTTATTTCAGTTACTATTTCCATTGTATTCACAAAGATCTACTACGAATGTTTTCCTGACTGTAAATTTCCTTTTTTTCTTTCATTCTGGTAAATACTTCCTTTAAATGCAGGTACTGGCTTGATTTCAGTTAAATCTGAAATAACTTTGTGATTTAGAATAGATTATGTAAATCGTGTACTTCTCAGAGCAGGATCAGTATCTCCAGAGAATGTTCTGTTCTGAAGTTCCTCTGACTCTTCTTGGTGGCAAAAAAACCTTTCAGATCATAAATTCCACACAAGAGTTGTTATAGGCAGTACTTATTTGATAGTCTGGATAAAAGTTTGTGTCTTTTGCTCATTTCAATTGTTGATCTACCCACTTATGCTGAGTATAATAGATTTAAATATTTTTCAATAAATATTTTAGGATCTGTTATATGCCAAGCTCTGTTAGGCATATGCTAGGTTTGTATTTTAGAGATGAAAGGTTATATATTCTGTAAAATCCTCTCACAATCCTGTGACGTGATTATTTTTACAACTTTTCCAAATGAGGAAACTAAAGTTCAAGTGTTGCGACTTGGCCATTGTCAACTAATAATTAAGTGAAGCCATAAGTAAGTCTGTGAAACAAAGACAGCAGCAAGCCTTAACATGATTCTTGACTGTACAGTCTTAGATGATTGGTCAGCAAATATTACTAAATAGCATCTCTGGTTAAGTCCTATTATAGAGATAATAGTAAATAATGTGAGACTTTACTCTAAACAGAGGAACAGGGAACAGTTCCTCTTCTCAAGATTATCTCTAGGATAGAACATAAGTAATTGTTATTTTGGGAAACATATATATGAGAGAGATCATGGGGTAGTACATTATTATTTCTAATTGAGTGATATACATAAAACAATTCAGAAAGACAGTTGAGATTAGTTTAAGGGTAGAATAGTCTGGGAGCTAGCATTTAGTGACTCAACAATTAAATGCCTCTTAAGTGCTAGAGATACAGAGCTGCGTAAGACCTGGTCCCTATCCTCATGTACTATGTATCTGATGGAGACAGAAATGTAAATAATGAAATGATAATAGCACTAAGTGACGAATGCTGTGATGGAGGTATGCTGGATTGCTTATGGGGGCACTAGGAAAGGGAACATTAAATCAAAAGGGAGGAGGTAATTTTGTAGGAGGCAAATCCTAGAGGACTTTCTAAAGGAGGCATAGCTTGACCTGGTTTGAAAGAATGACTAAGAATTAATTAAGTGAAGGATGAGGGCCTGCATTTCACTTCTGTTTCAAGTGGAGGAATCAACATGTATGAAGTCACAGAGGTATGAGATGATATCGTAGAGGTCAGGGACTGCAAATAGTTGCATACAGCTGAGCACACAGCCTGTGTAAGGGAGTGGTGGGAGAAGAAGCTTCTAAGAAGTTGATGAGGGCTCTCTCATAAAGACTTTGTAGGCTTAGGCTAAGAAGTATCTATCCTGAAACCTATGGCAGCTATTGAAGAGACTTTAATTGGGACAGTGAGCAATGCACCACCATGTGGTTTTTAGGAAGGCTACTTTGGTGGTGATCTTGAAGCTGGATTGCTAGTGTAGGGGGAGACTGTAGGCAGAGAGATCAATTGTTACTGCTTTAAATCAAGTGGGAAGTGATCAGGGCCTGAAATTGGGATAGAAAAAAGGAAAAGGGAGGCAGAAGATAGTAATGAAATAGAATTAATGGAACCTGGTGATTGATGGGATAAAGATGAAAGTGTTTCTTGGGTTTAGATTATTGTGGATAGTGGTACCATTTACTGAAAAAAATCTGTCTTTTTTGGAGAGGAGTAGTGGGTGGTGGACATGAGTAAGAGGTGGCAGGGTGGTGGATAGAAATTGCTAATTTTAGAGAAGAATTTAAGATACTAGTAGGACTCGTCCAAAAGAATGGATCATGATGGGTATGTCAGAAAGGAAGTTTTGGCTGGAGGTACAGATTTAGGACATAGTATATGAATGATAGTTGAAGTCGTGGTTTTGCTTTGAAGGGTAGTAGCATTTAAGAGGCAGGTAGAGAAAGGGGAGATTTCAGAGGAGGCTGGAAAGGAACATTGAGAGAAAATAGTATCAAATAGTCCTAAGTGAAGAGTAAATAGTCAGTGGTGTCAAATGAAGACAAGGATCAAGTAAAATCAGGACAGGACAAGTATCCTTTGGATCCTTTGGATCTGGCATTAGGAAAATCAATAGCCTAAGCAAGAATAATTTCAGTATAGTATAGTGGTTAAGACCAAAGGTTCTGGAATCCATTCTGTATATTCTGGTTTCAACACTTTACTATCCTTATGACTTTGAATGGGAAGCCTAACTTCTTGAAGTGTTGGTTTCCTCTTCTGTAAAATGGGGTTAATAATGCCATCTTATGGGGATATTATGAACGGAGTTAAATGTGATCATATGTCTAGACAGCTTATTATGTTTAAGGTACTGTGTCTTTCATAAAGTATATGCTCAATAAATGGTTGCTGTTCATCAGCTTTGTGGGGATGGAATCCATATTTTTTGGGGTTGAAGAGTAAATGAGGGCTGTGATAGTGAGATAGAATAAACTATTGTATTTTTTAAATACTGTAAAATGAAAGAAAGAGAGGAAATGGGAATTAGAGAGGAAAATTGGGTCGGAAGGGTTGAGTTGCTTTTTTTTTAAGATAGGAGAAATCTGATTATTGGAAAAGGTCCAATAATTACTGAAACATGAGGAAAAGATGAGTCTATAGGTATGGTTTCTTATAAGCTTACAGTCTTAGTACAAGTTTTCTTCTGGGTGATTACAAAATAGTCCTTTCTCATCCTTTTTTTTGGTCTGGCTTCACCTGAGGGCTCCTAATGCTGATAAGTATGTAGGTGGCTTGAGAAAACGCTGTGCGAGTGATTTAACCAACAGCTTCAATTTTTCCCAATGAAGAAGAGCAGGGTCTTTTTTAGAGCAAATGAAAAGGTGGTAGACAGTTGGGAGAATGAAGATGTTTTGAGGAGCTGCCAAGAGGGGTGGGAGAAAGTGGACTTAAGGACACAGAATAGGGTGTAAGTCTTGGATGTATATAAACAGGGAAGATCACACACTTCCTGTGTGAGCCAAGGCATTGAAGCATGGTGGTTTGGGAGTATTGCACATGGAACAATGGCTGGTGTGTGAAGTAAACATGTGTACTCTGAGGGGGAATGCCGGGAGGTAGGACCCAGCAACTTGAATTTTAATTATGTAGGCATTGGGGAGCTATCAGAGGTTTCTAAGAGTAACTTTTAGAGAACGCTTTTAGGAAAGTTTGTAGGATGGGTTGGAAGAAGAGACTAAGAAAAACGTGTGTTTATATCTTTTTTTCTGGCAGCAATCTTTTTGGGTTCTTTCCGCATGCCCTATCAAGAAATTAAGACTGTCATCCTGGAGGTGAATGAGGCAGTTCTGACTGAATCTATGGTCCAGGTAAGGATCAAGGTGGTTCTGCTAGAGCTAACTGTACACTAGCCTCATCTCCTCTCTACCGAGATGCCAGTGGTCCTCTAGCATTGCTGATTTAGACAATGCTAGCTTTGGAGAAGCTTCTGTTTCTTGGTGGTCCGATTATTATATAGTATAGTATAGTATATTTAGTATATTATGGTATATTAATTATATTATTATATTTATACTTACATATGTACATATATACATACATATATATATGTTTTGGTTTGCTAAAGCTGCTAGAATGCAATATACCAGAAACCAGAAATGGGTTGGATTTTTCAATAGGGTTTTATGAGATTACAAATATGCCATGAAAATGTCCAGATTAAGGCATTAAGAGAAAAATACCTTCTCTGAGGCAAGGCTGTTGGCATCTGAAGTTCCTCTGTCACTGGGAAGGCACGTGGTGATGTCTGCTGGTCCTTTTCCCCTGGCTCTGGTTTCGATGGCTGTGTCTAAGTATCTCTGGGTGTTTCTCTCTTAGCTTCTCTGAGCTCTCTGAGTTTCATTTGTCTTTTATCCTCGTAGAGGATCCCAGCAAGGGGATTAAGACCCACCTTGAATTGTCTGGGTCACATCTCCATTGAAACAACCCAATCAAAAGGTCCCACCCACACTAGGTCTGCCCCTACAGAGATGGATTAAGAGAATATGGTCTTTTATAGGGTACATAGCAGCTTCAAATCAGCACTATATATACACACACTATTTTTAATACATTTTTGTGTTTTATTTATGTTTGTGTGCGTGTGTGTGGTTCTTACTGTTTTTGAGATATAGTTTTTAAAAGTTCTGCCATTTCACTAGCTGTCTGTAGTCCCCTACCCCTCCCGCCCATGTTTCCTTTCTAGTGGTCCTTGGGCAGAGTGTAGGACAGACAGGAGAGTAAGAGTCATTTAGGTTCAAGTCGTCAGCTCACCCCCCTTAAACTGAGACAATCCCTTCTCTCTTTCAGAATCTCATTAAGCAAATGCCAGAGCCAGAACAGTTAAAAATGCTTTCTGAATTGAAGGACGAGTATGATGACCTGGCTGAATCCGAGCAGTTTGGCGTGGTGGTGAGTGAGGCCTGTAACAGAGGCTCTTCTCTCACTTTCTCCTTGCCTCTTGTCTATTTCGAACCTATCTTCATCTCTTTCTTCTCCCTACTGTGAAACTCGAGACCTCCCATAGGAGGTTCAAGCCTGGATTTTTTTCTTCATTCTCTCTCTGTGTTGGCTGTAATAGAACTGCATGTCTTCCCCACCAGATGGGCACTGTGCCCCGTTTGCGGCCTCGCCTAAATGCCATCCTCTTCAAACTACAATTCAGTGAGCAAGTGGAGAATATCAAGCCAGAAATCGTTTCTGTGACTGCTGCATGTGAGGAGTTACGAAAAAGTGAGAACTTCTCTAGCCTTCTGGAGATTACCTTGCTTGTTGGAAACTATATGAATGCTGGTTCTAGGAATGCTGGTGCTTTTGGCTTCAGTATCAGCTTCCTCTGTAAGGTGAGTCTGGGTGTTAGGTCAGGACAACAGAAAGAAAGGCTGACTGACCTCCAAGAGCCCAGACTGACAAACTGCTATTGTCTTAAGGTGATCTTAGGCATGTCAGGACTAATAATCTCTCATTTTACCCTAAGCTTCGTGACACCAAGTCTGCAGATCAGAAGATGACTTTGTTGCACTTCTTGGCTGAGATGTGTGAGAATGACTATCCTGATGTCCTCAAGTTCCCTGATGAGCTTGCCCATGTGGAGAAAGCCAGCCGAGGTGGGACAGATTGGGATCAAGCTACAAGGTGGTTCAGGGTGCCAGAAGTTTCTACATAGGGAGAGGGGAAAAAAGACATAAACTAGATCTTAGGTCACTTTCAGTTCAGACTTATTTTAAGTGGATTTGGGAGAGGATTTAGGCATGGTATCTAAGCCACAGGGGAGTATAAGGCAGAAGAGAGGTTCTCCATGTATAGAAATGGAAAGCACTGATTATCTGGTACATCACATACAGCTGGAAGAAAGGCAGGTGTTTTCAATCTAGGTCAACAGCCTTTGCTTTTCTCATTCAAAAAGCATAGACTAGTTTAATAAAAATTATCCTGGAACTAGGCAAAGAAAAAACAGCATTCAGTATAGATGGGAGCAGGTATCTGCCTGGTCCCTCTATTTTTGTGTTATGTCTCCTTTCTCCCAAGCCTTGTTGTCTAAATTAAATGAGACCTCCCAGGAGATTTAATAGATTTTTGCTAAATTAAATGCAGCTTCCCTTCTGTTCTTAGTACTGTGCACCTCGTGGAAGTAGGAGCGTCAACCATCAAGTAATGTGTGGTCTCCCTGGGCAGCTGAGCGCCTGCGTGTGGGAGACAGCTGGAGGGTAGTGCATGGGGAACTAGAATGATTAAGTCCCAGAATGTGAATGTAGACTGAGCTGTGACCTGGAGGGGTGGAAGCAAAGAGGTGTTGAGGCTGGAATTAGTAAGCTCTTGCTGTCTGTTTTTGTATTTCCTTTAGTTTCCGCTGAGAACTTGCAAAAGAACCTAGATCAAATGAAGAAACAAATTTCTGATGTGGAACGTGATGTTCAGAATTTCCCATCTGCCACAGATGAGAAAGACAAGTTTGTTGAAAAAATGACTATATCCTTTCTTAAAATGAAGGAACTGCTCCTAAGAAAGGAAAGAGAACCTCCTGTGCGGGAAAACAGGACAGATCTAGGGATATATAATTTTTATGTCTTAAAAAAATTTTGTTATATAATTAAAACAGTTCTTGAAGCTATTTTCATTTTTCATTACTGGGGAAAGGGAAGCAAACCAAGTAGATAAAAGTCTCCCTTGACCCTCTATCTCCACTACTCACATAAACACATGCTCTGTCTCCCCTTCCCACGGTCACCACTGCCATTATACTTCTTGCTGATTTGCACCCCATTTTTATTTAAAACAAAAAATTGTATTGTATTGCTTTTTTCACTGCACATGCATATGAAGAACAGCCTCTTAATTACTCCCTCCTCTTCCATAGGTGTGTCATAGTTTACAGTTTACTATTCCCCTATTTTGGATATTCAGATTCCTTCTTTTTCTCTTTGTTATAAATGGAGTTGTACTGAACCACCCGTGCATGCCGGTACACATCTGTTTCAGCATTTCTCTGGGCTACAGAAGTGGGTCTTCTTGATCTTGGTCCTTTACTCCTTGGCTTCACAGCTTTGTGAAGGACGCACAGGAACAATATAACAAACTGCGGATGATGCATTCCAATATGGAGACCCTCTATAAGGAGCTGGGCGAGTACTTCCTCTTTGACCCCAAGAAGGTGTCTGTGGAAGAATTCTTCATGGACCTGCACAACTTTAGGAACATGTTTTTGGTGAGTAAGAGATACCTGTTGACTGAACTTTTGTGCACATTTCCCACTCTCCACTGGGTCCCTGCTTTTAGTGGCAGGTGTGGGTATATACATGCCCATGTGTTTTTTTTTTTTGTTTTTTTGCCCCCACAGCAAGCAGTCAAGGAGAATCAGAAGAGGCGAGAGACAGAGGAAAAGATGCGGCGAGCAAAACTAGCTAAGGAGAAAGCAGAAAAGGAGCGGCTGGAGAAGCAGCAGAAGAGAGAACAACTCATAGACATGAATGCAGGTAAGAAGTGAAGAAGGAGGGCAAACAGGTGGAGACAGGATCATTTTGAAGGCTTCTCTGTCTAGAATATAGAGGCCAGAGAGAATAGCTCATGTCTGAGCTCAACTCCTGGCAAATGGTTTTTGGCAGCCTCCTACCTCCAGGGCCTTGATGCTGGACTTGAACTTCAACTCACACTCCAATTGCACACTCCAATTTTCCATGCTGGGATCTTTCTCTCTCCCTTTTGCTGGTTCTTGCATTATGTCTCATCTCCCCAGTGATTTTAGTATTGCTGTAACACGTACTCCTTCCTTCTACATGACCAGTGGCTCCTTTGGCCTGTTCATATACCTTCTACTAAATCTTTTGTTCCTTTTCTCCAAAAGATTTTCCTCCCACTTTAAAATGGTGACTTGCCCTCCCTTTTTGCTTATTTCACTTAGTACTGTATCTCCAGTACTCGAGCACAGTTGTATATGCCTATTAGATTGCAGTGGATTGAACTCCTGGAAGGCAGTGGGGAGTTGCCCACCCTCTTCTTTCTCCTGCAGAATCTCCTATTTCACTACCAGAAGCATGTCTTTGTTGAAACATATGGCCTCAATTACTGGCCCTGTTTCCTGTTTCTGCTTCTTTCCTGCTGCCTCTCTCTGGCTGCTCTCTGGGCAGCAGAAATATAGCATACACTGCTCATAGCACTGAGCTGATACCACCCTTCCCTGAACCTGAGGGGCCACAAGACCCTCTGCAAATAAAGGAGTTCTTAGAGATGCCAGGTCTGGCAAGAATCAGATCACTTTGTTCAGCACAAAAAGCAGAGGCTTCTCTAACTCCTCTTGATTTCAGGTCATTTTTTTTTTTTTTTTTTTTCCAGCTCCTATTGTGGTCTTGGTTATAGACCAGGGACCTGAGCTTGAAGGAAGCAGCAAAAACAGTTCTACATTTCTTTTCTTTATACTCTTCTGGGAGGCATTTCTTATACCCACTACTGGATCACCGACTTTGATCTAGTAGTGCTATTAAAACTCACATGTAGTATCCTTCACTTTCCCCCATTCTCGCCAAGCCTCTAGGGTTTGTACTGTCTAGAAGGTGATCTAGCTGACATGTGGGATGAGGGCTGCACCCATCAACAGGTGGCGTAGCAAACCTTGCCCCAGTCCTCAGGGCAAGCAAATGAGGTTAGATTGTAGGTCAGCTGCTCTGTTATTCTTCAGCCAGCAGGTGGCGCCGGGAGCAATGAGCCCGGCCGAGAAGCTGGCAGCCCTCAGGCTCTTAGGGATTTCACAGTTTCAGATTTCACCATCCTGAGCTGTTGCCATGGAAACTGAGCAGGGCCAGAACAGGGATTCTACTTTAACTCTTTGTTTTCCAGCTAGGATGCTCCTCTTATATATACAGCTGGCTTCTGGAACATGCTGCCACTGAAGACAGCACTTAAATGAAATATACTCTTAATCAATGATCTGTCTCATCTTTCTTCAGCTCTGCTTTGAGATGTGAAGCAGGTTCTCCATGAGATGTTTATTTAAATTGGAGTGAGATAAAGAGGATATATACTTGAGGATAAAGAAGGAGTGATATTGTTCCTTATTTCCTTAATTTTAGTTTCTTAATCCAGCCTCTGTACTCATCCTTGTCTTGGAGTTGAGCAGTTCCGCATTTGTGTGTGCTCGTCCTAATTGGGGTGGGGAGGGGAGCACTGGTCCCTGCAGGAAAATATTCTAAGACTTGCAATGTATAGTAAGGCAATGAAATCTTGTTTCTACCATTTTTAAAACAGACACAAGTAAACATGACCACTGAGAACTGAGGTTGAGTCCTTTTTTTCTACTCTTAGCTGCCAGTCACTGTGGGTGAGGGGAAGCCAAACAATGACTATGCATTCTCTTTGGAGTTTAACTCTTGCCAGATTGCTTGGACTGAGCAGTTTGTATCTCCATCTTTTTTCATGACAGAGGGTGATGAGACAGGTGTGATGGACAGCCTTCTAGAAGCCCTGCAATCAGGTGCAGCATTCCGTCGAAAGAGAGGACCCCGTCAGGGTAAGTAAGCAACTAGAGCCCAGCCTGGATGTGGAAAGGAGCGAGGTCCCTCTGCTTCTGCTAGTCTTGGGCTAAAGAGAAGGTAATGCCTAAGGGTTTGGAAACTTCCCCCACAGTAGTCCCCACATCTAGAGTGGATTATCTATTCCTCTTCCTCTTATGTTAGGAAGTATCTACTGACTAAGAGAACAAGGGCTTGAGGGAGTGACAACAAATCAGTTACATTTGATTGTTCTTTCCTTTCTCCCCATTTTTAAACAAAGAGATTGTGCTGTAGGAGTAAAGGATTTGGGTAGGTGTTTGAGTGTATGAACAAAAATATACAAAACTATAAACTAGCTACAAGAAATTCAATGAAAACAAAACAAAAAACTCAGAGTCCTTACCTTCAGGTTCACCAGCAGAAGAGCTATATAGAGAGAGCTAATAAAAGTAAGTATAAGATCCCATAGGAAGGAGGCTAGGAATCTCAGATGCAGGATTGTGCTATATCTGAGAACCTTACCCTACTTTTTCTTTGGGAGCTGTTAGCCTCCGCTGTCTTTCTCCATTCCCCCCCACTACCCCTTGCAACTCTGTCTCCACCCATTGGAAGATTTAAGTGGATTAAATTGCACTGGAGCCTTTAAGAATTATGGGAATAGGAGGACAGATGATGCAGGCATTAGTATAGAAAAGGATCAGTGGGCAAGTTTCCTTTAAGTGAAACTTAAGGAGCTGGTCCAAAAGGAGGTATAGCCAAGGCTACGCCCTCAGGTGGGGTTCACCTGCACCATTGTGTCTGATGAAAGCCTTTTGAGGCTAGGAGTGATGGCTTCTTTTCTTATTGAAGGGTGGGAGTGACAGAAAAGGCATCAAGAAGCCTCAGACTTTCTTACTTTACTGCTGAAGGAATTAAAGCTGTGTTCCCTATTCCCCGGCTGGTGAATTCTGTAGGCCTGTATGATATGAGTCCTACCTTAAAATTAGTATAAAGGAAAGGAGTTGTGCCACTTGCCTTTGATCAATGCCTAGGTATTGATTGACCCAGTGGTAAGTATCTGTAGGGCCTATAGTAGCTGTCACCCTGGAAAAAACACTTTAGGGTCAAGGTTGTAGAGCATTCTAACCCACATTAACTCAGTTCCCTGGCCCAAATGTTTCTGCATATCACTGAGAATTTCATCAGTAATGGCTGGTCACCTATTTCTACCCATCCTCTAAATACCCAGAGGGAAAATCCCCTCTGAGGGCTCTTTTAGATGACTGTAGAACCTTCCCTAAACAGAAGAATCCCTATTGCAACTGTTAGCCATTTTCTGGTGTCTTTAAGTATAGGCTGTCTGGAGGGAAGGAGAGACGGGCTATGACAGGCTGAGAACTCTCTATGATTGAATGTTTATAGATGGCTGGTAGAGAATACAGCTAGAGTTTTTTCATGCCTGCGATATGAGATGATATAGGCTTAGATTAAGCATATCTAGTCAAATGAAAATATGCTGCATCTTACTGTGTTCCCCTATGCTCTCACCGCATTGCCAATCAGCATCAGGCTTTTGGTGGGGAATTCCCTTTAAAGCTTCTTCCTATGCAACCAAACTAGAATTTCAGATGCTTCCTGTACACAAGCAGCCAGACATCAACAGCTTCCGTCTGCTGGGAGGCCCCATTCTCTACTTCTTCCTGAAGTGGGAAAAGCAGATCTCAGAGGTGGAGGAACAGAGATTTATTGGAACCTAACCTCTCAGCAGAGGACCTGAATTAGTCAAACTACAGTTGGCCAGGCAAGAGGGAATAGAAGGAGACTTATACAAGGAGATATTGAAACAAAAATAAGGAGTACATATTTTTAAAATTGTCTCCAGCCAATTTTGTCTTATCTTTCTGGACTTTAAAACAGTAGGTTTCGCATCACAGTGTGGTACAAAGAGCAGGACTAGACAGGGATCAAAAGACCCATTGTCAAGTGTAGCTTTTATGCTATTCCTGTGAACTTTAGGTAAATCACCGAACGTTTCTGGGGCTCAGTTTCCTCGTGCATAAAATGAGAGTTGGACTAGAATGGTCTCTTGAGTCCTTTCTAGCACTAACATATTTTTGTAGTCATAATAGGATTAAAAAGAGAAAAAAGGAGGGTGGGGGCTCGTAAGGCCCTGTTTTCAAAGTATAAAGGCTGTGAATTTCTGTGTTTGCTGGACTTAGCTGCGCCACCCCTTGCTGCGCTGTCTCACTGTCCCTCCTGGCTGATGCTTTGAGCCAGAAAACAGAAGCACCACCAACATACCTGCCTCACAGTCCTCCCCATTCCTGAGGAGGCAGCTGTCCGCACTCACAGTCAC
The DNA here is from genome assembly GCA_004026745.1 of Myrmecophaga tridactyla. NCBI lineage: Eukaryota > Metazoa > Chordata > Mammalia > Pilosa > Myrmecophagidae > Myrmecophaga > Myrmecophaga tridactyla. The sequence goes on along the minus strand of PVIY010014343.1, from coordinate 41,565 downwards.
CAACTTTTTCCCTAAAATTTGAAGGAATGTTTAAAAAAATCTTCGGGTCTCTATAGATCTGAGGGAATGAGCAGTGTACAAAGACCCATTGAGGGATTGGAAGAGCAGTGTAACTAGCAGGGCTGGTTCATTAAAAGCAACACATAAACTGCTGTGATCTGCAGGGTGTGTGGGAGAACAATGGTTTGAGTATCATGGGCAAGAATTCATTTGATTGTATTGTAGCTACTATTTCAGGCTGATGACTGAGTCAGCTTGTGGTTTTAATGACTCCACTTTATCTCCATGTCTGAATGGTGGCCTCTGTTTGCAGGCCATCTGCTCATGGGGATAGAACTCAAGGGAAGAAAGAAGTTCATATCTCTCTCTCCTTCCCTCCCTCCAACATTTCCCAACTTCCCTGTAAGTTCTACCTGCAAGTAGGCTTCAGAGTTGGGGAAGACCTTAAAGACTTGGAGTGGTTAGCGTCTGACCTCAAGAGTAATTATGACCCAGATAAGCCTGTCTGATATTCTCTCTCACTACACCTGCTATTTATCCCCACACCCCCTGTTTTTTTTCCCTTTCTTTCTTTTTTTTTTTTGGTGAAAATAGGACAGGAATTACAATTAGGAGAGTTTTAAACAATAATGAGTTATTGAGGATGGTAATGATTGCCCCATCTGTCCTAGTTTCCTCTTCCCTAAGGAAACTTATTAACAAGAGCACTTCCTCTTTAATAGTAACTTCTGTCCTATGTTTTATTTTAACCTTTTCTAATTCAGCTATACTGGTATTATATGGTTGATTTTGCTGGTGTTTTTATTCTAGTCAACCCCTAATTTCTAGGAATCTGGACTCAGAGAGCTTTGATTAATGTCTCAAGATTATTCCCTTTTCCCCACAGTCCATTCTTTGTGTCTGTTTCCCACTGCTCTATTATGAGTTAATAATCCTCCCTGATCCCATATGGTCAAAATATTTATCTGGTTCTGCAGCTGCTTTTCAATATCTTAACAGGTACCTAAGTTAGGGAAAGGAGGGGGAAGGTCATTTTTTTCTTAGAGATTGTTCAAGTTTCTCAGCATAATTTTGGCAAGAGAGCAGAAGTCAGGATGCTTTAGATTCTGTCAGTTCTGTTGGGCCAGTCTCAACCAGAGCTTTCCCATCTCTAGCATTAGGTCACATCATATCTTCCTGGTGTACCTGTTTTCTAGGCTTAAAGGGGAAGCCTACCATCCACTCCTACTTTTTATGAAGTCTGTAGTGCAACAGAAACCTCTTAAGTCTAGAAAACCTAGAAACACTGCTTAATTGTGTGCAACTGAAATCTTCTAAGTTTATAGAAAGAAAGCAAAGAGGAAAACAGCTTTAGACATGCCGCACTTGAACTCTGACACCTCCTGTGTTGCCCAGGACAAGTGTCCCTTAATAAGTTCGTTTTCCCAGAGTCTGGGGACAGAAATTGTTTCATACACATACTTATCCCCAGAGTGCCTATCTGTGTCTGTGTCTATTTCTCTCTCTCTGTCACACACAAATAATTTTCTCAACTTCTTTTGAGACTGCAGCTGAGAAATAGGGTCCTAAAGAAAGGAGCACTTCAGAAAGGAGGATATTAAGCAGGTCTAAGGAACGTTTTGCATGTGAGGAGAAACTTTTTCTCACCTGTCAATCACTGAGGCAAGATTATATAATTATAACCTAAGGTTTGCTTGAAATTCCCACAGTCTAGGTCAGCACACCTTAGATCTGTAACTCGGTAAGCCCTTGTGGCTAATAGTCAGGGTCTTCACATAAATTGGTCATTTGTGGACATGCCGTGCGCTCCCTCCGACCTGTGTATGGCCTCTGCTTATGTGAAAACAGTGGCCCTGGATCCTGATTGCAGAGAGGGTGGCAGTCCTTTTGAAGTACCCAAAGCCTTCTTTGGACCAGTGAAAAGCTTTGGGTAGGGCAGAAGCCAAGTGGGCACTTTGTTCCATGACCCCTCTGGACTGCTTCCTTCCGCTGTCTAGTCTTGCAGTCTTTGTTTAGGCATTTAGGAGCATGACACTACTTTGATCTCTTTCTTCTTCTTTAAGGCTTAGGTACGGCTTTCTCCACTCCATCTTTTCTATGTTCTTTTTGTTGTTGTTAATTGAGACACCACTCCTATACCTAAAATTCAGTATTTTTTTGGGCGGGGGGATGCTGTATGGCGGGGTCATATTTCTTTATTTTTCCATGTGATTATCCTGTCATTGTAGCACCCATTTGTTGAATTTTTGTTTGCTTGTTTTTTCATTGTTTGTTTTGCTAGTTTGTTTTTTTGGGAAGTGCATGGACTGGGAATCAAACTCAGGTCTTAAAATTCATCCTTTTAAAGTGTACAGTTCAGTGGTTCTTAGTATATTTACAGTTTCATACAACCAACATCACTATTTATTTTCAGAACATTTCTGTATTTATGGGTTTGTCTATTGTGGATGTTTCATAGAATGGAATCATACCATATGTGGCCTTTTGTGTCTGGCTTCTTTCCCCCCAGGCAGCTCTTTGTGTATATCTAGTCCCTCTTTGCTGCTTCTATACCCTGGGAAGAGGCAAACAGCAGTAGAGACAGGCATGGTCCCAAGGAACTGCCGTCCCTGTTGAGACTGGGGCCATATGTCTTGATTCCATAAATGATTTCAAGAGTCTTGGGGACAGATCCCAGCAATTAGAACAGAATGTTATGGATTGATGGGTTCTTCTCTTCCTGTTTGGGATGAAATTCAGCATTTCACAGTACCTCAGCCTATTGGGCTGAGGTTTCTTTATAGGGGCCCCCTCCGTCCATCCTTGGCCAGCTCTGCTTTTCCTGACATACTTTTCATTACACACACACGTGCGCGCGCACACACACACACACAATGTAGGACCCTCAACATTTGTATCAGAGTTGCTACTATGAAGAGGTGGGAAAGAACGAGGTGTGTGGGAATATTTCAAGGGAGAGGGGAGAGGTTGGTGGAGCATCGGGGAGTGTACTGTGCATGTGGCATCACAGAGTAGCTGCGGCTCCTCTTTGCAGCCTGCCGAAAGCCCTCCCTGGGACTGATGAAAATGGAAGTGTTTTGGCTGAGGGGCTTCCTATGGACTGGCAAGAAAGAAAAATAATACTGTGTACTAGTCTAAATTCCAACAACCCTTTGATGAGAAAACACCTTGAGTACTTCATGTCTCTCTAAGTCACGTAGCTAAGACTTGAACCCAGTTCTGTCTAACTATACTTAAGTCTTTATACTATTTTCACACAGGGTAGCAAGAGGGAGGCCTGCTCTCCTGTCTTTACAACACTCTCTTAAATTCTTTGCCACTTGAAGGCAGACAGCACGTGTTCCTAGATCTCTGTCCCTTTTTCAAAGTAAGGGCTTCTGTGAACCAGACAGGGCAGCCACATTTGGATGGCATCTGGCTGAATGTCTACTGTAGTTGAAAAGAATTAGAAACTAGGCGGTCCATGGATGATACATCTCATGTCTTCTCTTGCAGCCAACAGGAAGGCTGGGTGTGCAGTCACATCTCTGCTAGCCTCAGAGCTGACCAAGGATGATGCCATGACCACTGTTCCTGCCAAGAAGCCCAATAATAGTGAGGGAGTCACCACGATATTTGAGGAAACCAAGGAGCTGGTTGGCCGTGCAAGCTAAACTGGGTCCTATGGCCACTGTAGCTCCTCCGTGGAGCCCCAGACTGTCCTGCCCTGCAGCATGTGCCTAAAGGGTCAAGGGGATATTCCTGCAGGGTGGCCACTCCCACTCCTCTGGTCCTGTCTTTCTCTCTGGCCTGCTGCTCTCTGTACATCACATACAGCTTCACCTGCCTGAAGGCCAGAAAGAAAAGGCAGTATAGGGAGGCCCGAGCCCAATCCAGCCAGCCCTGGCTGCTGAATTACCAAAGCAGGGTGTGTGTTTGCTGCCTTAACCCTAATTGTCTCCTCTTGGTAACTGTGAGGCCTCATCTCAGACAAGGCTCAGCCTGCTTTTTTAGCCCCTGGCTTTCCAGTGGGCTTTCCCCTAGGTCAATTTTGCTGCATTTGTGCTTTTCTTTTGTGGTTTCTCTGGCCCTGAGAACAGCATGGGCTTGTGAACCTTTGGGCTATATCCTTCCTTTCATTGCTGTCATCTCTCCTCTTTCTCTTTTTCTTTCCTCTCCTGGCTATTGTTATTTATTACTGGTGGAGTGGCATTGGGAGCTACTTTAAGGAAGAGGGGAGCAAATCCCACCCTTACCCCACCTTCCTGAAAAAGGTCTCCCAAAACAAAAGGGTCTAATCTGCTGTGGCCCAGTCCAGCGCCTGTGGGCAGGCAGGGCAGCGACCACGTGAGAGTCGGCCCCCAGCCTGCTGCCATGCTTTTGCTTTGTGCCCTTGCCTCTCTGGACCCATTGCACCAGCCCCCAGGCTACTGAGCCAAGATCCCTCATCCCCTCCCCAGAGCTTTGGTGCATCTCATCTGGAGTATGGGCTGTATTGTAACCATCCCAACACCTCATCCTCTGTCTCCAAGGAAATGGGAGGTGGAGCCTCCTGGCTGAGAAATTGTTTTCCAAATGGATCTATTTTTATATGAGATTTTTTTTTTAAAGAAAATAATTCTTTCCTGCCCTTCACCCCTCCATAATGTAAGAGGCTTTGATGGCAGGTTCCAGAGTTCCAGGGGGTTCTCCCCATAGGCCTCAATGTTGAACAAGCCCCTGGACCTCACTGAGCCTGCAAGACTTCTGAACCCTTGAGGCTAAGGCAGATTCTCTCTCCCAGTATCAGTTCTGAAACAGGAGGAACCTTTTTGCTGGTTGAGCTGGGCCAGGCCTAGCAGTATCTATTGGGCATTGTGAGACCACAAGATTTTTATAAATTTAATATATTTATCAAGCCAAATGTGCAAATGCTAACTGGACACTGGGAAATGGGCACAGGCAACACCCCCGCACGGTGTGCCCCCACTCCCTTCTAACAGTGGGCAGGTCAAACTGTTCGGTGGCTCCAGTCACAGGTAGCTCAGATTCTCTGGCTCAAGGTGACACTTTTGTGCTCCTTGTGCCCCTTTCAGCTTCCCACCCCCAGATGGAGAGAGGGAGAAGGGTTTGGCCGAGAATTGTAATTGTTAGAATGGGAGGGACTTAGGAGACTTAAGGGCGACTTGCAAAGGGGCCTTGAGGATAGAAAGGAGGGTTCTGGTTTCTAGTGAAGTCCAACATGCTTGAGCCTGTGTGTGAAGGGGCAAGCGGCTCCTTTGATCTCTCCCTGGGAAGATGGTGGTGTAGGGGGTCTGTCGCTCCCCTGAGTTCCCTCCTTCTCCCTGCTCGCTGACATCTGGGGCTTTGACCCTTTCTTTTTTTAATCTACTTTTGCTAAGATGCATTTAATAATAAAAGAAAAAAAAGGGACAAAATGCAAACCTGTTTCCCTCACCTCTTGGGTTTCTGGGATGTCATCACCTCCAATTTGTTGGGTTTGTTTCCAACTGTTAATAAAGCATTGAAACAGTGCTGCCTCACAGTCTCCTTCGTGAATTTCTGTGCTGTCTTCTTTTCACTCTAGTTTAGGCTTTTCAACTCTTACTCCATCACATCTCTGGTTGCCCTGACAAACTGTTGTCAAGAAAGCTTAAGGTACCCACCATGTGCTGAACAGTAAGCTCAGACACAGGGCTACAGAGATAAATACATGGCAGCTTCTGCCCCAGTAGAGCTTAGCTTAGGGCCGTTTGCTCTCCACAAAGACATGGGAGCCCGTTTCTTGAGCTCAGTTCTAGTTCCCACCTCCTGATGCAGCCAGACGTCACACTCAGTTTCCTGGCAGTACCTCGCTGCTAAGGGAAGCATGTGACTCCCATTCCAACCACTCTTAGTGGCCACAAACCACATTCCAGAGGGGCTTACACAGGGCAGAAACCTAAGCCTACCCAGTGGAGAGCAAAAGCCCAAGTTCATGCTCCAGGTGACTTTCCTTGCGTTGTGACCTGCACAAAGACATCTTAAAAGCAGTGAGCATACCCAGTATAGACAGGGAGGGGCCTAGAGAAGACCACAAACCACTTTGGGCAGGTCCTGAAACTAGAAATAAAAGCCTTTTAAATAGCTTTGGAGCCTGGGCAGCTGCCTTCCCAGTATGGCCGGATGTGTGGGGGTGGGTTACCTTCCTCCTCTCCCATCCCCATCCAGAGGGCATGCTTTTCTGGCTCAGGGCTTTATAGGCACACATACCAATTAGGGGACCAACCACAGCTGCTCATGCACTGTGCCAGTCTGCAGTGGTGCCAGGAATAGAACCCAGGGCCCCCCACCCCCACCCCGGCACCCCGCCTCTCCTCAGCCTGGCTCTCCGAAACAAAACCCTGCTTCCATCTCAGCAACCGCGGCACCACCCTTCCTCCCACGCCAGAAAGTCGCCCTCAGATGCTTAGCTGGAAGGATTGGTTTCCATGACAACGTGCTTGAGGAACAGGGAGGATGAGTGACCAGGACAGGCTCTTGGGGCTCCCCACCAGAGCACTGGGAGACGAGCTCCTCCTACCCTGCTTTTGAGCATACCCTGACTGGCCCACCTGATAAGTCCAGCAGGACTGTCCGTGTTTCTGTTCTTCCACTCCTCCTTCTCCTTCCTCCCCACCCCGCCCACCCCCAAGTGTTTCCTGCAGCTTCTCTGGCTGCACCAACCTAAGACTCTTCCAGGAGGCGGGCAGAGGGAAAGCCAGCGAATGAATGGAAGAGCTTGCAGAGAGGAAGGAGAGGAGGGGAGAGAGCTGGGCAATCTCATCTCTTCCAGTCCCCTGGACACCCTTCAAGAAATTCTTGGGCCTCCAACTTCCTTGGCTTGGCTGCAAAGAGGTGAGCAGGAAAGCGGATTTTAGGTAGTGAAACTGAGGCCCCAGCTGCAGACTTGGCTTTCGGAGAATCACCTCCCGCATTCCCTCCCGCTCCCGGTGTTCCCACAACTAGCTGCGGGGACAGGCGGGCGAAGGAGAGAAAGGACAGCGTCCTCCCGGGAAGGGCGGGAGCTCAGGAAACGCCCTCGGCAGCCTCTCCTGCGCCATTCGCCTTTGCCCGGCGTCCACCCGGCCCCGCCCGCGCGGGGGTCTCCTCTTCCGCCCGGAGACTGCCGCAAACGTGCAACTGCACACCCAATCACACCCCGACGCGCCGCGCGCAGCGACCGCCCCTCCCCCACGGGCCCGCAAGCGTACGCAACCCCACTTGACAGTCATACCCAGACTCACAGGCACCGTCACATGCAGTAACACACACACACACACACACACACACACACACACACACACGGCACAATTCAAAAACACCTAAGCGCTCAAGGACAAAACCAAGATGCCATCCCAACCATCGCCTCCCGAGCCCCCCTTCTTCCATCACACCTCTCAGCTCATCGCTCCATCCGCACATACACAGAAACGCTCAGCCTTTCAGAAGAAACCATTTTATTATTTTTTTTCAAAGAAAAAAAAAGCCATATAAATATTAGAGTATAAAACTTGCGTGAGACACAGGAAGGGGGGTGGAGTGGGGAGCTACGTGACTATGCGAAGAGAAGCGCTTATAGAAGGAGTCAGTACGGGGGGAGGGGTCGCCGCAGCGCGTGGACACAGCACGAAACACAGCACGGGCCGCCGCAGGCAGGTTCAAGGACAGACGGCTGCGCGGAGCCCTCCGCCCGCTGCCCACTCGCCATCACGTAAGAAGCACACCGCACTACACTATTGGCAATTCTACACCAGCCGGGAAGAGGGTCGGGGCTCTACACTACTGTAGGGGTGGGGGTGGGGGTTCTTTCGCAGCCCCGCTGGATGAACGGGACCCCGGGGTGGGGGAAGGGCAGAGAGGGATGGACAGAGGAAGGTCTATGCACTGGGAGGCACTGGGGGACTTTAACCAGGCTCTGGCCACTGGAGGGCGGACTGCAGGCCTGGGCAGCCACCCTCACAGAGAAGAAATGGCACCTGGTAAGGTGAAGGACTGAGGCTGGAGGAGTGCAGGGCACTGTGGAGAAGTCCAGGTCCTGGGCTGAGACTGCCCATCCACTTGGTCCCTGCTCTTGCTCCTTGCCTCCCCAACCCAGGGACCAAGAATGGCCTAACTGACACTCCCTCCTGCTAGGGTCTCATTGGTCCTTTCCACCAATGACACCTCTGGAGTACCCAGCACCCACAGAGGTCCCTCTGGCCTCTCCAGGGGACCTGGTCCCACACTCACACCCTCGGAGAGCTTCCTTGGACTGTACTGCCAGTTTAAACCCATTGGTCCTGTAGCTTAGTCTGAAGCTGGCTGCCTGGGCTGAACCCTACATGTGGAGTGAGGGTCCAGCCTGGTGCTTGATTTATGGCTGAGATATGGGGATCTGGTCAGTACCCTGGGGACAGAGAACCTCCTGCAGGACCTGTAAATTGATGGGTTATCCATTCCCGCCCCCCACCATCCACATACACACCCTTCCCTTCATCTCACCACCCCATACTGCCTTGGAACATGCAATGGAGTCTCTTGTTTGGGGAGGGCGTGGGGAAGTCACTGCATGCAATGGGGACATCAAACAATGAAAAACAAAAGACTGGTCCCCAGGGCATTGGGAAGAGGCTTGGTGGCAAAACGATCGCCCTAAATCCAGCATGCATCAGTACCGTGGGGATGCTGACTATGTCCCCCAAAACCAGAGCATGGTCTCAGGCTCTGGGAGGAGGGGAAGGGACTGGCACCAAACCATGCTTTGGAGGAAGTGTGAGAACTGAAGGAGAGGCCAAGAGGTCATGATGCTCTTCCAACTCTTCATAACATTGAGCTTTTTGGGGGGTCACCTGGTACCTCAGCACCCCAACCATCTTACTCAACAGAGGAGCTATTGAAAGAGTGAGGTGGGGCGGGGTGAGAGGAGGGAAGCAGGGGGCGGGATGGGCCTGATTGGATTTGGGAGGTGGAGGAGTTTAGCTGTAACTAAAGGGGGTGTGATAAATGGTTCTTGGCTTCTACACTAACCCCACCACCTCCCTGGGCACAGCATTAAGATTGATCGATGGGGGTTCCCAGCAGAACTCCCTTTGCATATTCAACCCCTTGGGGGCAGAGAAGGGGGTGTTGACTGGGCACTTGTTTCTGTTTCTCAAGGGGAGCATGGCCTTAGCCTCTACCAGAAGCCTGGGGGTGAACCCTGAACTTCTGTGGCCTGGGTACAAGTAGGGACAGGCCGGGCTGGGCTGGTCAGGGAGGGAGCACGCCCTGTAGCTCCAGGCCTGGCCTTCGCGTTACTTCTTTTCCTTCTTGCCCGACTTCTTCTTGTTGCCGTTGCCTCCCGCCGGGGCCTTGCCATCCCTCTTGCCAGCCGCGTTGGTCAGGGTGGCATTGCTGCCGGGGATGTAGACGTTCTGGCGGTAGTCGGGCACGTGCTGCAGGGTGAACTGGGGCCCGTAGCGGGCACTCAGGCCCATGGTGCCGGCGCCGCCTCCCAGCGTGGAGCTCCCATCAGCGGCTTCTGCAGAGACAGAGGAAGGTCAGGGACTAAACTCAGGGTCCCCAACACTTACAGCACAAGCACTCGATGAACCCTGCAAAGCATCCCCGGGCCTGACCACACTGAGCACCGGAAATACAGTGGCCGGCAGGGCAGTCTCCAGCCACGAGGTGCCTAAAGAGCAAAGGTTAAGAGGCTCTGCACTGAGAAGGCCTGGGTTTGAATCCTAGCTCCTTTATTTATTATCTGACTGCACCCACCTCTCCTCCCTGGGCCTCCAGAGTTTTCTGATCTGCAACATGGGGATAATAATAGTATCTACCGCTTCTGATTTTGGTGGTTTAATAAGATAATGTATGTAAAGTGCCTAGAATAGTGCCTGGTACATGGCAAGTGCTCAAAACATGCCGTTACTTTTGTCAGGGCTAAGCCACTAGCTCTCCAATTCTTGCCCTAGCCCGTCTTCAAGAACTTCTCCAGCGAGGCTGTGGCTTCCCAGCTAGACCACGACCTCGGCCTCCTACCCTTCTCCAACCAGTGCCCAGCACTGAGCAGGTTTTCAGTGGTTCTGGTATCAGGAGGGTGCTCTTTCTGGCATTCATTTCATAACAGCAAATGATTGCCTACCCGTGCCAAGCACTTTGCTATATGCTTTCCATGCATAAGAGCTTTTAACCTCAACACAACCACCCGGTGAAGTGTGTGCTCTTGTCCCCACTATACAGATGTGGGCACGGAAAAGACTTGCCCAAGCAGTACGAGCCAGTGTGTGCCAAGCCTAAGCTGCTCAGAGCCTAGCCGCGCCCGCGACCACCAGCTCGGCACCTGCCACTACTCAGGGGAGGAGGAGGCAGAGAGAAGACTGGGCTGAGCCATGTTCCAAGGGGCTGGGATGCTGGTGATCCTGGGGTTCACTGTAGATGCAGAATTGAGGTGTCAGAGCTAGGTGACATCAGAGCCCCCTCCAGGCCAACTGCTCACTGTACAAAAGAGGAGACTGGGACCCAAAGAAGGACACATTCTGCCCCCAGTTCAGCATCACCTGGAAGCTGCTTAGAAATGCACACACTCAGAATCTGCATTTTACCACGACCCCCACGTGATCGGTATGCACTTTAAAAGCTGAAAAGCACTTTAGTGGTTACCTCATAAGGTTGTGTGAGGATTCACTGAAAAACGGCTTTTTACCCAGTACTCAGGTGAATTCTCAATAAATGTTACCAGCTATTAGTATTATTGTTATTATTATCATACAGTGTGTCATTATTACACTCTCTCTGGCTGGGTCAACGCGGGTAAAAATAGGAGTTTTGACTCATTCTGCCTAAATTCACAGGGACTCGCTGCTGGAGGCCCTGAAATCCTCCGGCAGTGACAGGGTTAAAGGCCCAGCCCAGTCCAGTCTGCAGGCTGCAGCGCGGCCCTCGCGGCCCCCTCTGCCCCCACCCCGGGCGCTGGGAGTGGGTAGAGAGGGTGACTAAAACTGGAGAGGCTGAGTAATCCTGGGACATCAACCAGGGATTGAGAAATGGAGAGACAGGAAATAGTTCCGGAGAGCGGCCGGGGGGCTGGGGGAGGGGCGCGCGCCGGGAAGGGGAGATGCAGATAAGCCCCGGCCCCCCCGCCGCCGCGGTCCAGCTCTCAGGTTTCCACAGCCTCCATTTCAGGGCCCCAGTCCCTGGGTCCGAGGGCCTTCTCGGGGCAGGGCAGCGCGGTTAGAGGGGAAGGAGCAGCTGCCCGCTTCCTGCCGCCCTGCCCCAGGTTGGTCCCCTCCCCCAGCCCTTTCCATCCTCAGACGCGTCTCCGTTTTCCGTAATGAACTCCGGGAGGGGGCAGGGTCCCTGCGCCCCGCCCCCCAGCCGCCGGCCTCTTCCGGCCTGGGAACGCGAGGGGTGGGCCGAGGGGCCCTCAGCCGGCTCCCAGAGCCGGGATTCCGCAGTGATTTAGGGGCTGGAGGGGCGACCTCGGCGGCGCCAGAGAAGGGGGGCAGGGAGAGACGCGCGGGCGCACACTCACACCAGGAGAGCGAGGGGGACATGCGGGAGAAAGGGGGAAGGGAGGCAGGAAAGCAACGACGGGGAGGGCCTGACTGGGGACTGGGAGCCTGGCCCTGTCCTGCCTGAGCCCCGGGTCTCTGAGGAGACCCCAGGTGGGTGACCAGCCCCGCCCCGCCTCCGCCACCGGGACCGGGTCCTGAGCTGGGCCGAGACCCTGTGGGGTGGAGTGAGGATGGGCTGGGCCAGGAAGGGGAGACGATGTGGAAATGCGGAGTGTCATAAGAGGCTGGCACGGCGGGGTCCCCGCGTCCCCTTAAAGACCACGTGACCTTGGCCAAGCCCCACTCTACCCGTCTGTAAATCGGGCGGGAAGAAGCTGGGTTGCCATCTTTGATCGCTACAGAATCCATTCTCCGATGGCTCCCCTCTACCCCCGCAAGACTCACACTGGGCAGGGACCAGACTCTTTCCTCGGTCCAAGGGGAAGCAGACTTAGAAGAATATCATGAAGGAGCCTGGGCCTCCTCTGGCCTGGAGGAGGTGGGGGTAAAGCTCACTTCCTCAACCTGTGCCAGCCTCTCCTCCGGGACACTCAGGCCCCAGCTCTGCGAGCTTCCCCCCCTCCCCTCCACACTTTCTTCTCCACCTCAGTCCTGAGGAGGCAACTCCACGGAGCAGCCCTGGGACGCCTGGTCCGGCCAGACCAGGAGACCAGAGCCAGGGAAGCTGCAAACCGCAGCCTCCTCCGGGGCACGCCTTCCCCCAGCCTGTTTATTTAAAAAGCCTCCCAAGTGTTGGCTTTTACTCTCCCTCTTACTTACTGCCCCTCCACAGCTGCGTGGGCCTGCCTGGGCCCAACTCCAGGAACTTCTCTGGGTCCGGGGCCAGGAAAGGAGTGTGAAAGTGAGAGTGGGAGCCTGACCCTGCCGCGTTCCACCCCAGGGCCCACTCCCTGGGGCCCAGGCTTAGACAGGGTCAGGGCCAGAGGGGCCTGACAGGGGAGGGTGCCCGCGTGACCCTGGCTCCAAGGGGCCCATCTGGGAGGGTTTTGGGCCATAAATACTGATTCCATTTCTTTTTTAAAGTCTGAATTTAGACTGGAAAGCCTGCTTCCCTGGCCTTAGGGCTCAAGGCCACAACAGCTAAATATACCTGTCTGTTTACTTCCCTTGAGAGCCCGACTTGACTTGGCGTCTTCCCAGATCAAGCTGCCGGTTCCAGCCTCAGCCCTCTGCCCAATATCCGCCTCTCTGGAATCGCGGTTCCTCCAGACGGCCGTGCCCCACTGGCCACCCCTGCTACCTCTCCCTTCCTCGGCCCCTTCACCAACCGCAGGCCTGGCCCTGCTCAGCCTCACAGAGATCTAGGGTAGGGCTGCCAAAGTTTGCAAATGAAACTACAGGGTAACTCGTTATATTTGAATTTCAAGTAAACCACGAATGATTTTTAGTATAGTATGTCCCGTGCAACATTTGGGACCTACTTATACGAAAATACTCTTTGTTGTTTATCTGAAATTCAAATTTAACTGGGCATCCTGTATTTTGTCTGGCAATCCTAACCCAGGAGAATAACTCAGGGCATTAAGAAGCGTGCAGGCTCTAGACCCATTCAGCTAAAAGGGAAACTGAGGCTCAGTCTACAGCCTGGTATGGCAACTATAGTAGAAAGGGGATTAACTCGGGAGTCAGCTGAGTTAGAACCACAGCCCTGCAGCTCAGAACTGGGGGGACTGAGCATCTGTCAGATGGAAAGAAGACCTGTTAAAGGATTAATTAACATGAGGCCCATAAAGTGTGTGTAACATGCGCAATACCGAGAAGTGATCATGGTGATTACTGTGTGATTGTGCCTGCTTCTCTACCCACCAGTCCTCCAGGCACACTCAGCTCACTCTATAAGGCCTTAATCCTCTGTCTACCTCCATATAAGCCCAGGATTTGTAGCCCCCCCCCACAAGCTAGTCCTTAATAATAGGCATTCTAATTCTGCCTCTACCCTTATGGATCAATAAGGGTAATAATTCATCAATCAGAGTGACCATGTATTATGCCTTTACTCTCTGCTAATCCTGTGGTGATGCCTAACATTCACCCCCACGAGAAACACAAGGATGTCTGTTATTATCGTGCCCATTTCATAGTAGGTGAAACTGAGGTTTAGAGGGACTTAACCTGTCTGAGGACTCACAGCTAAGCAGCCTGCCTCCAAAGCCTATGGTCTTAAATACTGATGATCATATTCTCCTTCCCTTGTCCAGGACTCTGGCTGCTCCTCAGAGGCAATAACTATTTGCTGAATCTCTGTTGCATTTAAGAGATTTAAATGCCAGCCTTGTGGGAAAACCAAAATCCTTTGTTGGGGGTAGCATAAAAGAGCAGGGACCTCACATATCCACAGCGCCTTCTGTGTTATGGAAATGTCCACACCCTCTTCCCCTGACGGAGGGCTTGAGTAGGCAGGCCCATACCGAGTGCATTATGGAATCATCTCATTTAATCCTCCTAACAACTGTTTGAGACTGGTGTCCCCATTACTTGGCTGAGGAAACTGAGGTTTAGAGAGATTTAGTGTGTTGACCAAATCACAAGGATAGTAAGTGGCAGAGGTAGGACCTGACCTGTGCTGTCCCATTCCAGGGCTAGACCCTAAACCACCACTCCCCACCTGTCCTCGGTGGGTCACTCCTTGTTCACTCCCCTCTGGCATCCCAAGGCCCCCAACCCCTCTGCTGCTCCTTAGCCTGGCTTGACGCCTTCTCAGACCAGCTAAAAGGTTGAGATCCAGTCTCAGGGCATGGCAGCTCTGGGATGCATCCTGGCGCCCGAGTGTCCCATACCACAAGCTGGCACAACTTACCGCTGGCAGAGGCCAAGATCATGGCTTGCAGCATCTCTGTGTCAAACTGGTTGTTGGGCCAGGTGCCAGTTTCATCGCCATTTTGTGACCTGGGGAGAGAGTGGAATGTGAGTGCAGCCCCCAGGGCACCTTATCTCACGCCCTTCCTGTTCTCCCAAGGTCTCCCAAATCTAGTACCCTATCCCCACTGCTCTCCCAAGGTCCCCCAAATTGATGACTCTATCCCCATCCTACCCCCAAGACATGATCCCTTCCACCAAGGTAGGAAATAACTTAGAAAAGTGCTCAGAAGCCAGGTCTCCAGAAGACAGCCCCCGACACCAGCTCTCTGCTGGCTCAGACCGTGGTCCCCGGTAGGAACAGACAGGCAGAAACCGCAGCCTGCCCTCCACGAGAAAGCAGTGACTTACTGTCACAGCGAGGGGGCCCAGGACCTCTCCCAAGGACAGTGAAGGTGAGGAAAGGGAGAGACTGTTCCAGAGATGGAGAGAGAAGTGAGAACCCAAGCGAAAACCCAGGAGGAGATGTAAGATGCCCCGAGAGGCCCTCGACGAGTAGAGAGTGCTTTAAAACTCAAATTTGACCACCTCAGTGGTTTCCTAAGCTCTCAAGGTAAAGTCCATGGGCTTTAGGCTTTAAGAATTCTTCCCTCCCATTTTACAGGAACACTCCAAGCCCTGTTTCCAAACATTCTATGACCAAACCTTCTTTTCTGAGGCACTTGGCCAATTCCACACTCTCTTGCCATGAATTCTGTGCAGGAGTCATTTCCTAGACTGTCACTCCCTCAACAATGACCTTGCTTGTATGAATAATCTTGTCAGAGGGGATAGCCCTAAACACACCCAGGCTGGGTCAGGGGCCTCTGCTGTGCTCCCACCCGCAGGGCCTGCCCCCCTGGTGGCACTCATGTCACTGGTCCTACTGTCGGACCCCATCTGCCCCTCCACCAGATGGGGCTCGCTGAGGCAGGGACTGTGTCTGCCTGCTTCAATTTCTTTCTTTCTGTTTTTTTTTTTTTTCTTGTTGTTTGTTTGAGGAGGGGAAGCACCTCTGGGACACACAGAGTCTGCTGTTAGGTAATCCAGCAACATCTGGCACACAGAAGTTCCTCAGTAAACATCTGCTGCCTGGATAAATGGGAAGAGGCCTGTGGCGAGAGCTGGGTCACTATGAAGTAAGAAGAAGGATTTGCCACCAGGAGAAGGTCTTGCAGGTCCGGCCTTAGAGGCATGTGTGCCCATGCATGTGAAAGTATGCTTATTGTCATAATGAGTGAGTGGAGCCAAGACCTTCTTTACAATTTTTCTGAGGTCCCCTGCTTGTGGTTTCACATGTGGGATTCCCCAGCCCCAGGTTAGGAGGTCGGGCTGAGGCTCGGAACAGAGCACACGGCTGCTACGCGTCTCCCGGCAAGCGTAACGTTAGGGCTGGAGGAGAAAGTGGGAATCTCATTTCTCCTTCCCTGAGATGGAAGAGTTGGAATTCTGTGTCCACTTATTCAGCAAATATTTATTGAGCCTAACTGCATAGCAGACATTGTGCAGTGAACATGACAGGAAAATCCCGTCTCTGTGGTATTCACCGATTCACCGATATTAAATAACTGCACGTTGAATTAATTGCAGTTGTGACAAGTGCCCTGAAGGCAAAGAGCAGGGGCTATCAGAGGGCATAATGGGAAACCTCACCTAGTCAGGGTTAGGGGGACAGTCAGTCTAGGCTTCCCTGAGAAAAAGATGGCAAAATTTAAGTCTGAAGAGATTATCCAGGTGATTGGCATAAGGAAATGTAAAGGAATGATAGAAAATTACCACTTTTGAGCCACTGATGAAAAACAGATTCAGGCAAGGATCATCGGTGAATCCTAAAATAGTAAAATTGGGTGAAAGGCTGCTGCATACTCTCAAAGGATCACCACAGATCACTTGCTAATCACAAATATTTAAAACTGTCTTTAAAATGAGGAGACATGGGGACACTGCTTAAACCAAGTGAACAAACCCAGCACTACTGATATTGGGGCGAATCGACATCAGGTGATTCCTAAAGGGAGGTGGTGGAAGGACATGGTCTCACCCAGGCAGGATTCTTACCGAGCTCGTCCTACCTGAATCTAACCATGAAAAAATGATCAGCAAATCCAGACTGAGGGACATTTTAAAAGACAACTGGTCTGGACTCTTTTAAAATGTTATGTCATGAAAAACAAACAAGCAAACAAAAAATTGGCCAAAGGTAGGGAGGCTGTCCTAGATTAAAGGAGATGAAAGAGACATGGCAACCAAATGTGATTCATGGTTCTTGATTGAATCTGCATGAAAAACAAAACAGGTATAAAGGACATTTTGGGAACATTTATGAAAATCTGCATAGGAACTGCATACTTTTGTATCAATGTTAAATTCCTCATGTGACAATTCTTTTGTGGTTAGCCAGGAAATGTCATTGCTTTTAACAGATGTATACTGAAGTCTTTAAAGTGCAATCATAAAGTAAGTCTGCAACTTACTTTCAAATGGTTCAGAAAAGAAGTATGTGTATATGAGTACACAGAGAAGAAGATAAAAAAATGTGCAAAATATTCACTGGTAAATCTAGGTTAAAAGGGTGTTTGGGTGTTCCTCATACAATTCTTTCCATTTTCTGATAGGTTTGAAATATTGCACAATAAAAGCTGAGGGGTGGAGCTGCAAGGGTGGTTCAGTGGTAGAATCCTCGCCTGCCACGCGGGAGACCTGGGTTCAATTCCCGGTCCATGCAGCACCCCAAAAACAAACAAATAAAAATTCAACAAATGATGCCACAATAACGGGATACTCACATGGAAAAAGGATGAAATGTGACCCCACCATACAACATACAAAAAACCAAAAAACTTGCAGGGTAAAAGTAAGAAGTGTGGTGTTGTGGGAGAGTGTTCCAGGCAGAGGGAATACCATGCCTCAGGCCTCTGGGCTGGGAGGAGCCTGATGGGTTCAAAGGAGGAAGAGAAGGCCAGTGTGGCCGGGACAGGGGAGGGGCTGTCAGGGCAGGGGCTGGGGCTGCAGAGTGGACGCTGGAGGCTGTGTCTCATCCTAAGGGCTGTGGGAAGCCACGGAGATGCTTGAAAAATGGTTTGTCATGATCAGGTTTAATTTCTTAAAGCTCACTCTTGCTCCTGTGTGACGACAGGACTGAGGGTGGGGTTACTCCCAGGAGGACCAGACTCTGGTGAGGGGGCCCCAGGCACCTCTGTCTCCATGGAAACCCAGGGGTCCTTACATCCAGCAAGACTGGGTTCGCTCTGGGCCTGCCCAAATGGGGATCAAGTGGGGCCGGCGGGAGTGGGGGGCAGGGAAGAGCTTTGGGGCTGTGGGTAGATAGCGGTTAGGAGGATACAACCTACGGGGTGATAACATGGAAGGAATAGAGGTGAGTGGGAAGGGGGGCATGGAAGGACAACTGGATGGAGTTCAAGGAAGATGCTTGGGAAAGGGTAGAACTGAAAGCTAGAGGCCAAACAGGGGGGCAGGCAGTCAACTCTTTGAAGCTAGGCAAGAGATGAATGGAGAGGGAGGGGCTGCTTTTTTAACTCTTGGTAGAGAGTTTCTAACTCTCTGGTCACGGGGTTCTTTTGATTATACACATTGCCCATCATTTCAGTCTCATAACAACCCAGCAATGTAAGAGCCAAGGTTATCCCTATTTTCCAATAGATGACCCAGGGCTCAGAGAGGTTGAGAGACTTTCCCAAAACCAAAGCTGGTGACTGCAGAGCTGCAACTTGAAAAGAGACCTAATGTGACTCCAAAGCTCATCTGTGCTCTGACTCAGGACACCACACCGGACTTCAGCCAGTGGGGGGGCCCTGAGCCCTGGCAGCAGGAAGATGGGATTCTTCCAGGACTGGGGAGAACAGTGAGAAGTAAAAGTATAGGAAATGGGCTACAGTTAATTGATCATTTCCAAGCACCCACTATGTGCCAGTGCCCGGGCCGGGCCCTAGGATTTAAGAGATGATAGATGATAGATGCGATTCTTTTTTTTTTTTTTGCCCGTGGGCAGGCACCAGGAATCGAACCCGGGTCTCTGGCATGGCAGGCGAGAGCTCTGCCTGCTAAGCCACCATGGCCCGCCCTGATAGATGCGGTTCTTGCCCTAAGACGCTGCTGTGCCAGTGGTCCTGCAGTGGGTGAGGGAGCACCCCAGGCCGGGATACAGTGACCCCGCTCCCTGCATAATGTGGATACGAGACATATGTCCATATTATGGGCCATGAAGCAATAGTTAAATGACTTTTTAATTCATTTATTATTACTGGCATGGGGGAAGTCTCAGGATATACTACAAAGGGAAAAAAGCAGGCGACAATACTCTCAATTACTGCTAATAAAAAAAACTGGTAAGAACTATACCAAGTGAACAGGAATAAAAGTCGCTGATCTAAGTATGGAAACCTAACTTCTGAACAATTTATTTAGGCAAATAAGAGTTTTTAAAATAAAGAAAACTGCACATGTCATTCACCTACACAGAGGAAAAAGTTGAGAAAGATATATATGAAAATGTCAAAGGTTAATGTTCAATGAATAAACTGAAAAGAAACAAAAGATGGAGGGGAAACATTGAGATTAAAAAAATTTAAGAGACATCACATGCAAAAGGGTACTTCAATTTGGATATCCATGCAAAGGAATTAATTGTAAAGAAAAAAGAGACAGATTGAGAATTGGGGAAATATGACCACATACTAGATATATGATGATATTAGGGAATGACTATCTATTAAAATTATTTTTAGCACTTGTGTTTTTAAAAAGGAATTATTACTATTAAAGGTAAAGAGTCTCTAAGACTCCATAAAAGTTTTTCTCAGTAAGTTTATTTTTTCAGAAATGTAAAACCTCCAGATTGTTCCTATGCTAGAAAATCCCTGAAACCCAGAGATACCAGGTTCTCTAAGACATTGCCCAGATATCCCTGGAGAGTGACAGAATGATCAAATGAGAGGGAGGAGGCATAACTGAGAAATTAGGATGTAAAAAATGATTATGACCCCTGACTCATCAGATAGATATTTCTTTTTTGTTCCTAGTGTAGTAGAATAGCCAGAAGGAAATACCTAAAAATTGTTGAACTGTCATCCAGTAGCCTAGATCGTTGGTAATGATTATCTAACTAAATAGTTTTTCTCTTGTGACAGTGTCATTGTAAAAGTCTTGTGACTGGCACTCCCTTTATCCAGTGTATGGGTAGGTGGGTAATGAAATAAAGACAAAAAATAATAATAATGGGTGGGGGGATAAGGGGTATGGGATGTTAGGGGGTTTTATTTTTTATTTTTATTTCTTTTTTTGGAGTAATGAAAATGTTCTAAAATTGATTGTGGTGAGGAATGTACAACTATATGATGATATACTATGAACCGCTGATCATATACTTTGGATGGATTATATGGTATGTGAATACATCTCAGTAAAATTGCAACGAAAGATTTAATTAAAAAAAAGTAAAAGTAAATAGTAACACTCCAGATAAAATTATGTGGCATCTGGGATTTGCTTCAAAATCATCCTAGGTGGGGATGACAGCGGGGAGATAAGTGAAACAAGACAGGACATGTGCTGAAGCTGGATAATGGTTCATCATACCATTCTCTCTACTCCTATCTTTATTTGAATTTTTCCATATTAAAAATAGGTTAGTGGAGGTTCTGTCTGGGTTCTGAAATTAAGGGTGATTTTTCCTTAATTTTTTTTCTATTTGTCAAGTTTCTGTAATGAGCCTGTATTATTTTATAAGCAGAGAAAAATTAAATTGCCAATTGTTGTTTGTTGAACAACTTGGCCCAAACTGAGGAAGAGGAGGAGTAGGGTCTTTCAGAGGAGGGGGAACAGAAGGAGATCCAGAGTTGGAAAGATGGTGAGGTGCCATCGAAGGAGAGGTAGGGTGGAGGCCCGGGGAAGGCGCATGGAGACTCTCTCCTTCATGCAGAGGCTGGGAACAGAGACAGGGCTGGGCCTTCATCACAGCTTGAGAAGGGAGAACTGGCCTGCAGGGCTCAGAGCTTGGGACAAGGGCTCTTGGGATTGGAAGCCAAAAGGATGACCTGAGAAGGGATGGCCTGGAGAGGGTACTTGGCAAGCAGGTACTTTCTGATACTTCAAATCATGGGTCTTTGTCCCTTTTGCATAGGCAGTGAGACCCAGAGCTGGCTCGAACTTAAACTAGGTTTACTGAAAACTCAACACTAGCCTTGCTCTGAATCTGGTGTGCCAGACCAGACCGGGCTGAACTGCAGCAGGCAAGATGATGGGGAAGGGGAAGCACGGGTGGTTCAGTGTAGAATGCTCAGCCTCCAATCAAGAAACCGGGGTTCAGTTCCTGAACCATGCACCCAAAGGGGGAAAAAGATGATGGGGAAGGAGTGGGACATAAAGGCAAGGGAGGGCTGGAGCCAGGGGTAGGTTAAATAAGAGAAATCTCTCCCCTTAATCACCTCACTCCAGCTTAATCATCAGAGTGGCATTCTGTTGATCCCAAGAGGCCTCACCACCGGACATTTGCACATACTCTTGCCTCCTCTGGAATGCTTTTCCTTCTTTTCTTCACCTGGTTAATTCATACTCATCCTTCATATCTCAGCACGATCTCCTTTCTTTCTGGATGTTCTTCCTGCTCACTGACTGAGTCAAATTCCTAGTATCCCCTCAGTACCCAGTATTATTCTTCACAGCACTTACAGTGGCTGTAATCTTACATTTATTTTTGTGATTATTTGGTTACTATCTGTCTCCCTCAACAGACTATAAATCTGGAGGGCAAGGGGTCATGTCTGTTTTGAATCCCCCATACCTAGAAAACTGCCTGGCCAACAGTAGGTGCTTAATAAATATCTATTGAATGAATGAGGGAGGGAATTCGCTGGACTGGACCCCTAACACAGTTCATTGTGGGCACCCTGAGGCTGAATGAGAAATGTCAGTTCTAGTCCCCTCAAGCTAACTGAGGCAGTGACAGCTCCTGCGCATTCTCCTCCATCTCTCCAAGAGCTCCCACACCTTTTCCAGGTCACCAAGGCTTTCAACTGATGAAACAGTACTTGAGGAAGGGGTAAGGAAGAGGGTATAACAAGACAACTGGGGGCGCTCCCTGAGGCTCCCAGAATTCAATAGTGAATTTTGCTCCAGGGCCAGTGTGTGGCCTGAGGTGAGCATGGGTAAAGGGCAGACAAATTGCCTAGTACTTATTTATCTTCACCTCAGCTCAAATGTCACCTCCTCTTAGAAGCCATCCCCGAACCCCTTTCCCCATTACCCTCTTCTTCTCAGCCCTTATGCTTTGTAACTAGATGGTTTTTTTGTTTGTTGTGTGTGTCTGTGTGCTTTAGATAACAACTAATCAGTTGTCAATTATCTGTTTCTCCTGCTGTCCTGGAAGCCCTACAGGTTCAGGGATCATGTCGGCTTGTTCATTCTCATAGCCAGTATCTTGCACAGGGCCTGGCTTATAATAGATGCTCAATAACTATCTGTTGGATAAATAAATGAATATATGAGTGACTTAATGGAGAACCCACAGAAAGGCTGGCCAGGCCAGGGGGAGGGGAATAGGGGATGGCAGCTGAGGTCAAGTCGGGGGCAAAGGGCAACCTAAGCCTTCTGATTCACAGGCTTCCAGGAGCTTTTAGGAAGTGCTCTGAGATCCGGATGCGCGTGGCAGGCAGCACTGCGCACGCCGGGGAGCTGGAGTCTCCCTGGTATACCAAGCCTCCTGGGTTCCTGTGTGGGGAGGCAGGGGCAGGGGTACAGAGGAAAGCTCCGAAGCTCAGCTCGGTAGTATCTGGGGAAATGTGGGAAGTAAGAGCCCAGCCAGCGAGGAGGCAGGGGAAGGCCGCCAAGCTCCAGCCCTCCCTCTCTGCCCAGCCTCCTTGGAATCCTCCAGGCTCCTGACTTCTAACAGAGAGGCCTGGCCCAGAGCCAATCCGCTGTCCCCAAACCAATGAAGGTCTTTCGGGCTGAAGTTTCCCGCCCCCCCCACCCGCAGGGGGTTCCTGTCTCAGCAGGAATTCATTCCGATTAAAAAGAACAGCTGGAGCAGCCTGGGTGGGAGGGCGGGTGGTGGAGTCAGTGTGTGAGGGTCGGGTGTGTATGTGTGTGTGTGTGTAGAGAGCATGTGGGGGGGCGCATGTATGTGCTGGCTTGCCCAGAAATACAAAGAAACAAGACACAGAGAGGGACAGGGGCACAGAGTAAAAGACAGGAAAAGAGGAAGATCAAGAAAGATAAAGAAAGAAGTAACAGAGAAGGAGACTCAAGAAAGGCAGGAAAAGACAGACAGACAAGGAGAGGTATATGGAGAGACAAAGAAAGAGACACAGAGAAGCTAAGAACAGAGGGGAAAGCAAAAAGAGTGAGACAAAAAAAAATAAAGAGACCAAAGACAGAACACAAGTACACTAGGAAAGGATGAAAGAAGGGGAGACAGAAAAGAGGTGAAAGAGAGGCAGGGACGGAGAGAAAGGAGAAACAGAGACTGAGACTAAGGGAAAGTCACATTTATTCATTCATTCCACATTTATTGAGCACCTATGCCTTGCCAGGCCCAGTGCAACGCAATAATGCAAATGTAGGGACCAAGATGCAGCAATAAAGACCAGCCGAGATAGAGACTGAGAGGGAGAGGCAGAGGTACAAACTGAGATAGAGACCGAGAAAAGGAATCAAAGAGCAGAGAATGACAGACACACAGACTCAAGAAAAGGGCAGAGATGAAAGACCTGCAGGCAGAGAGGGCAGGACAAGTGGAAGCCAGAGGGTGGCCTGGAGGAGGGGCAGGAGGAGGGAAACCTGCCCCTCGCCCTCGGCAGCCCCATCCCCGGCTCTGCAGTCGCCACTGTCCTCACAGCTGCCCGACCGCGTCCCCTCTGCCTCTGCTCCTTGTGTCAGCCTCTGGAGGGGGTTCTGCGCTCACAGCCTCCCCCAGTCCGTGTTTCTCTGCCTGAACCCCAGGTCGGGATGGAGCCCAGCCCAACCCAGAGGAGAGAGGCATGGGCAGCAGATGGGTATAAAATGCCTGCCCTTCACCCAGAGCCCATCTTAAGACCATCGCTCGGGCCCTCCAGAGCCTGCAGGAGACAGGAGAGGCGTGTGCGTGACGGGAGAAGGGCGGGGGGGGGGGCGGAGGCGCGGGGAGGGGGGAGTATGTGCAGTGAGCTTCCAAAATAGTCAGGGTAGGCATCTGCTCCTTCTGGGGTCTGTGAGTCAGCCCCACAGATACCC
Source organism: Myrmecophaga tridactyla (assembly GCA_004026745.1). Classification (NCBI taxonomy): domain Eukaryota; kingdom Metazoa; phylum Chordata; class Mammalia; order Pilosa; family Myrmecophagidae; genus Myrmecophaga; species Myrmecophaga tridactyla. The sequence continues at coordinate 17,989 of PVIY010014343.1, read as the reverse complement.
AAACCCCCTGAAATCTTGAGCTGAGAGAAGAAGACATTTATAGCAAATGCCGAGACCTTCCCCCACCCCCTCCCACGTCATCACCGAGAAAATGCGGTGGAGAAGAGGGTGGGTGGGGGAGGCAATCACCTACCCGCTGGTGCCAGGTCTCTGGGCCTGAGAGAAACGCCAGTCCGTGTTGGGTGGGGCTTGCTGTGGAAAAAACAGAGGGAAAGGGGCTGAGTACCCATGAGGAGTCACAACGTCACCTGAGCCCCTGGGGACCGGAGGGAGGGAAGAAGGGGAGTGGGCACAGAGCAGCTGCAGGACTGGGAAGAAAATGGAATAAAGTGGGGGAGGGATAGACACATCTCCAAAGTCAGAACACACCTCAGGTCTCAGAGGTCTGAGCCATGGGGACAAAGGAATAAGAGAACACTTCATCTGAGCACACTGAGCAAGCCCAGATTCCTCTGCGGTGGAAATGGCCCCTTCCTCCCTCCCCCCAGACTCAGCACATCCACATCGGAGCTGAAATTCAAGGGCTGCAAAATGTGTTCTGTGGGGGGTGGGGGTGGGGGTGGGGTGGATGCAGAAAAGGTCCCCAAGAGTGGCAGAGGGGGCTTTCAGATGGGAACTCCACCAGCCCTAGAATGAATGTATTCAGCTCCTCAGCTGGGAACAAAGCATCCTCTGCAGCAAGATGGCTGCTGCCCGGGGTAACCCTTTTTGTGCCAGGTTGTGCAGTAATACATTCAGAAAGCCTGAGACCCTTGGCCCTCAAGGATCCCTTCCCACAGCTAAATACATTATTAATTTAGGAGTTATGCCAGACTGGGCCTTTGCAGGGCATCCAAGCCCCAGGACACCTCTCACCCACAGAACTCTGGCAGATAATGGGCCCTAAGGAGGAGAGAACAAGGCCACTCTGTCTTGGGATGGAGGAAACTGCTGGGATGGAGCCCAGCAGGGATCAAGCTCCCACAGTCTCCAAGCAGAGCCAGCAAAGTCTTCAGGGTTTCCAGGGCCTGATCTACAGCCATCGCCCACATGCTGGAAGGTATGGGGTTCTCCGCAGCCACCTCGCTCCCAGAGGGTGTGTTACCTCATCACACACTCACGAAGCTCTCCTAGAGCCAACTCCTCACTGGTTCTGGGGTGTGCTGGTAATGAATTCTCACACTGACTCTGAGGAGTATAGGGAAGCATGAGCATCTCCAATTACACTGGGAAGAAGGAAGAAGAAGGGCTGCCAAATGTCTCTTCCCAAGGCTCACAGGTAACAGCAATGGGGGCCGAACCTAGAACCCTCAGCATCCCAGCTGCAGCAGGAGTCACCACTGACTTTTTAGGGGTTGCTGGGGGGAAGGACATTGGGATGACCAGCCCTCAGCCACTGTGTTATAGACACAGCAGCATCTGCACTGACGTGCAGGGACCATGACAGACTGGAGGCGGAAAGTCGCTGGGCAAAACTCACAGCCTACATCAGGACGGCGGGTCCAAATTTGTTCAGCGAGGGCTGCTCTGGGATGATGAGTCCCAGAAAGTCTTTCTCCACATGTATGGCCCTAAAAGGGAAAGAACCCCATCTTTCCCCATCCAAGCTGAGGCAAAACCCTCCCTCTGTCCTCGCTTTTACAAGTTCCACATGCCAAGTGACTGAGTATGCCAAAATCTGGTTAGACACACCTAGGTTAGACCCTTTATCATTTACTGTCATTTGGCCCCTTGTGAAACCGAGTTATAAGATGGGGATGCTAATACCTCACAACCACACTGTTGGGAAAGCAAATGAGATACTGTGGTTCTCAAAGGAGGTATGGGGTCAGGCTCCGGCTATCAGCTCTCAGAATCACCTGGGGGTGCTTTTTCAAAACACAGTTCTTATTCAATAGGGGCAGATTAGTGATTAGGTGTTTTTTGAATAAAAGTTCCCAGGATTGTGAACACTTGTGCTTTTTACTATAAAAGTTTTCCCATACATGATGGCACCCAGGAATGTGGTAGAACTATGGCTTTCCATCTGCCAGAAGAGGAAGAACTTGGTGGAGTCTCAGAAACCTTTGTCACACCCTCCTCCCCAAGGCCCTGACCCTAGATTGCCTGACACATTAGGGTCACGACGGAGCCAAAAGCTGATCTCTGAGCATCCAGCGCCGGGTGCTGCAGGCTCCCACGTGTCATGGGAGGAAGTGGGGTGCTGGTGCCGCGGGGGTTCCGGGGCTACCTCTCCTACGGAGGCCTGCCCGCTCTTCCTAGGCCGGGCCCTGCTGCATGCCGGCCACAGGGCGGCTCAGCCCGCCGGAGGCTGCTGGATCCGGGACGAGAAGCCCTAGGCAGAGGCCCAGCTCGATCCGGGGGCCCGCGGTCGTCGAGTCCGGGCTCGCCCCGCACCTCGAGCGTCCAGAGTGGCTCCCGCCGCCCGGAAGCCGCAGCCAGCTCAGGCCAGCGCCGAGGCGAGCCCCTCCAGCCCGGGGCGGGGCGGGGGAGAGCGCGGGAGTGGGAGCAGGAGCCCCCCAGTCCTCGCCAGGAGCTGCGCGGCCGCGACCTCGGGATCCTCACCAGCGAGCGCTCAGCCAGCGGTGCGCCCCTGTGAGGCGGGCGGCGCGTGGGAGGACAGCTCCGGGTGGGACGGGGACGGCCCGCGGGAACCTGGCGGCGGCAGCAGGCGGTAAGGCTGGTGCATGGGCGTGCTCGGGAGGCGTGGGCAGCCCGCGCGCCGCGTGTGCCCCGTCACTGCGGGGAGGGCGCGCCGAGCCCTGCGCGCTCCTCTGTCCTGTCTCACCGATGCGGGAGGGTGATGGGGGGCACGCAGGGGAGGACTGAGGATAACAGCGAAGTCACAGGTCGTGGGAGTGGGTTGAAACGTTAAGAGGAAACTTAAGTAAGAACTGGCCGCGCGGGCCGGCGCCCGGGAGGCCGTCTGCAAGCCTAGGTCTGTGACCCCTCCCACCCCCAACCCCGGTCCCCCGCGGAAGTGACCGGAAATTCAAGGGAACCTCGGGCTGGGGGATCAGCCTGGACCCTCAGCCGTTTTGACTGCGGTGTGTGTGGGGGGGTCGCTCGCACCTGCCCTCCCCGCGCCGGGCCAAACCCCACCTCCCGGCGCTCAGAGCCCCATCCCCGCCTCCTCGACCGCGCCTCTGGTTCCGTGCAGTCCTTCCGAACGGCCCCGCAGGTTGGGTGGAGCGCAGCCAGCCGGAGAGGAGAGGATGCAAGTTCAGAGTCCCTTATGTGGACGGGTGGCTTCTCCAACGCCGTCCCCACGGCAGACCCCGGCTGCGCCGAGCCCCTCACCTGGCTCCGCGCCGGCAGCGTACTGCAGCGGGACTGGAAGGCGTCAGGCTCCAGCGCCAGAGCCGAGGGCTGCTGGACGCTTAGGGGCCTTAGAAAGGTGAAGTCACTGCCGTCCGAGGCCGGCGAGAAGCACGTCCTGTAGCAATGGCTACGTGAGTCTGTAGGCCGCAGCGTCACCTCCATGTACTTGAGCGTGCCATCCGAGCTCACCTGCAGGTTGGGGCTGGACTGCTTATAGAAGTCCGGGGAGGGAGAGTCCTGGCGCCCGCAGCACTGGCCCCCACCCCCGTCCCCATCTGCGTGCCCTCGAAGGCACCTGGCTGACAGAAAGGTGAAGGTGACTAAGGATAAGAGACTAACGGCCGCTAGTGCCACAATGAGGTACAGGGTAAGGTCTGACCGCTCTGGAGGGTGTGTGAGGAAGTCACTGGATTTGGGCATCTCCTCCAGGTCTTCGTCCTCTAGAGCCAGCAGCACCGTGGCTGTAGAGGAGAGTGAAGGGTCACCATTGTCCCTCACCAGGACCATCACCCACTGGGTGTCAGAGTCATCCTCCAGCAAGGCCCGGGCCGTACGCACCTCACCAGTGTGCGCAGACACGAGGAACAGTCCCGGGGCTGTGGACTGTGGCAACAGCGAATAGGACAGCCATGCATTGTGGCCCGCATCAGCGTCCACGGCTGTCACCTTGGTGACCAAGGAGCCAGGAGGAGCAGAGCGAGGGAGACGCTGGGGGGCTGAGAATTCTCGGCCTGGCTGTGGGTGCAGCACGGCTGGGGCATTATCATTCTGGTCCAGCACAAACACATGCAGGGACGTGTTGGCATGCAGTGGGGGAGAGCCAGAGTCTCGAACCCCCACCACAATCTGCAGCATCTGCAGCAGTTCGTAGTCAAAGGTCCGCTGGGCAAAGACTCGCCCATCCTGAGGGTTGACGTATACGAAGGAGGAGGCGGGGGCTCCCTGAATCTGGCTCCCTACGATGGAGTAGGTGAGGCGGGCATTATCCCCAGCGTCTGGATCCGAGGCAACCACGGTGCAGAGAAGGGAGCCTGGGGGCCGGTTTTCCGGGATGTAAGCAGTGTAGAGCTGCTGGGCAAAGTGCGGTGCATTGTCATTCACGTCTGAAATGTTGAGCGTGATGGTGAGATGTGTGTGCAGGGGAGGCGAGCCGGCATCGCTGGCCAGCAGCTCGATGATATAGTGGGTTGTGGCCTCTCGGTCCAACGGCTGACTGGTCAGCAGGGAGTAGTGGTTCTCAGAAGACTTAATCTGAAATGGCAGGTCCGGAGAGATGTCAAGGCTCACGTCACCATTTCTACCTGAGTCTCGGTCTCGCACATTGAACAATCCTATTACTGTGCCCTCTGGAGTGCTCTCCAGGACAGGGTTGACCAAAGAGGCCAGGAGCACCTCGGGGGCATTGTCATTGGCATCTCCCACATCCACTTGAATCACACAGTGGCCCTCCATGGCAGGCTGCCCCTGGTCACGGGCTCTTGCGTGAATTTCATAGAAACTTGCCTCCTCAAAGTCTACAGGGCCCAACACGTGGATTGCCCCACTGTGGGGGTCTAGACCGAAGAGATTTCGCACTGCCTCAGATGTGTGGTCCCCAAAAGAATAGTCTAATTGGCCATTGGTGCCCTCGTCTGGATCAGTGGCATTGAGGTAGAGCAGCAGTGTCCCCACGGGTGCGTTCTCAGGAAGTCCCACGCGCAGAACTGAGGACTGGAAGGTTGGAGCATTGTCATTGATGTCCAGCACGATGACAGAGATGAGGGTGGTCCCCGAGCGGGCTGGGGTGCCCCCATCCACAGCAGTGAGCACCAGCTGATGTCTTGCCTGGGCTTCCCGGTCCAGCTGCTGCTCTAACACCAGCTCTGGGAACAGCTTCCCATCTTTTAGGGTTTTCACATTCAGAGAGAAGTGGCTGCTGGGGCTCAGGGTGTAGGAGCTCACGGTATTGGTGCCCACATCTGGATCCTGGGCACTATCCAGTGGGAATCGTGCCCCGGGTGCAGCTGATTCTGAGATGCGCATCTCTCGCTCAGAGGTGGCAAAGCTGGGAGAGTTGTCATTGAGATCCAGGATCTCTATCTCTACACGGACCAGCTCCAGGGGGTGTTCTGTCACCACCTGCACTGGCAGCAGGCAGCTGGTGCTGGCTCCACACAGGCTCTCACGGTCAATCTTTCGATTCACTGCCAGAGCACCACTAGCCAAGCTCAGGGAAAAATAGCGCCCATTCTCCTCGGAGCCCAACCGCAGTCGGCGGCTTGACAGATCTGTCACCTTTAAGCCCAGATCCTGAGCAACATTCCCCACCAGCGTCCCCGGCTCGGACTCCTCCACCACTGAGTAGCGAAGCTGCCCAGACACCCAGCCCCAGCAGCACACGGACAACATGCACAGCACTTGCCATTTCCCAGCGAGCTGTGGGGGTGACCTAGGCCCCATGACCTAGAAGTCCCTTCCTGGACAGTGCTGTCCTGTCTGCAAGGTAGATTCAGATCTTGCAATGCAGCAGCTGAAATCTCTATGTCTCCTTCCAGCTTCTTAAAAACTGCTCGGAGGTTTGCCTGTCTGCAGCAGTTCTTCTTAGTCACCAAATGGCGGGGGTGGGTGGTGGGGAGGGGAAGCGAATCTGAGTCGGAGCTGGGGGAGGAGAGGCAGGCAGGAAGAGCAGATTCCCCACCTCGGCTCTGAGTCTGATTGGCCCCAAAGTCTGTCTGCTCTCAACCAATTATGAAGTCTCCTCAGTCCTGGAAACCTTAGGAACAGGCGCTGCAAGTCTGTGCCACAGAAGCCTTCCACTTCCCCACTCACTTCGTGCTGCAGGTTGATTCAGACCCCTTGGCAGCCAAGTTTGACAGCCTCAGATGGTGCTCAGCAGGGAAGACAAAGTGGTACAAATCTCCTCAGGGTTCTGCCCCAGCAACTTGCCGCATGACTTCAGAAGTCTCCACTACTTTCTTGAATCAACAAAATTCGTCCTTCTGGGAAAGGCAAAACCCATGTGTTCCCTCTCCCGCCCCCATCCTGCCAAATGCTGCTAAGGTGAGAGAAAAGATTTGTTAGGACCCCAAAACATCTTGCTCTGAGTCTTCAGCAATACTCTGAGGAAAATCTTAATGTAAGATGATGGCTACAGGACTCAGCTTTTCTGAGACCCCAGACTTGTGCTATGGAATATAGGTCACTGCTTACAGGTAGGGAGAACATTTCTTGGGCTGATGCAGACCACCCAGGAGTGGGCCTGGTGTCCAGACTTTATAATTTCACCAATTCAGGAGGACTCTAGTTAAAAACTCCCAGAATGGTCACCTCTATGAATTCCTCAGCCGTAAGCCAGTTTTCTGACATTAAGTGATTCCACTTATTGCTCTTTTCCCAAAGAGGTGAAGCCCCTCCTTTCAATCTACTGCATCTACTTCAAATCCCAGGAGGGATTTTATTGGGAATTCTGAAGACCTGGACCAAAAGATCTCTGCTATTTACCTTGATTGGTGCCTCTCTACTCCCTTGGCATGCTTCTCTGTGTGCTCTCTGCTGTGTTGCAGAGAGAGTTCCCTTGCTAGTAGGTTAGGAAGGACAAGATGCCATGGAGGTAAAGATCTCATCAGTCTCCCTCAATCCATTTTTGGGAAATAGCAACCTGGAGTCAAGATACTTCAGAACCTGCCCCCCTCCCCATCCACCATCTTTAGGAAAAGTAAAGAAAGCAGCCACCTGGGTTAAGGCGATTGTCCCGTGCATTCTCTCCTTGTGCATTCTAGCTTTCTATGCTCCCACCTGCCAGCAGCATGCTTTCCACGTAATTTGGCTCACCAATTGGTCACCAATTACTTTCATTTCTTATTTCAGACATGGGCACAACCCACCTCCAAGTGCCAATCTGTGACAACTCCCTGGTTAATTCACAAAACACTTCTAAAGCACAGCATCTACCACATAGTTACTCACAAAAATGGTGACACCACTATGGGCTCTTGCAGAGAGACCAATACTCTCTGGGACACAGTCCAGCCATATGCCTAGATCAGAACAACCCTCAGGCATTGGCTGAGCCTGCGAAGGTCTCACCTCTAGCCCATAGAGAAGATCAGAGGGTGGGCAGCTTGGGCGAACAGGCTCCCCTGCCATAGGCGCACTGGGTGACTTCACCATCATGAAGCTATCACTCCGAGTGGGTGCAGAAGCCAAGGGTGTACAGCCATGAGAATGGCCGCCCACATCAACAAACTTGATAGGATCATCTGACCCTAGCTGGATTCGGAGGATCCCATTGGAAGGAGGAAGCCCCTCCCTCCTTCGAGATCGAGTGAGACAGGCACAGGTGCCAGCAGGAAAGCAGGTCATTCCGCAGGCAGCCCCACGCAGACACTTAGAGAGCAGTGCCACGAAGGAGCCAAAGGAGACGAAGCAGATGGCCACCAGAGATACAGCCAAGTAGAGGGTCAGACGGGATTCTCCTTCCCTTGGGGCTGAAGATTCTCGAAGGTCCGGGACAACCGGATGCGCGTCTTCCTCCAAGGACACCAGGAGAGTAACGGAGGTAGAGAGTGGTGGGCTGCCACTGTCCTTCACCACGATGACCAGCTTCTGCGGCGGGAGGTCCGCTGGGATGGGAACAGCAGTCCGCACCTCTCCAGCATAGCGAGACACGGCAAACAGGCTAGGGTCTGGGGCTTCCAGGAGCTGATAGGAAACCCAAGCATTATAACCCGAATCCAAGTCCACAGCGGTCACCTTTGTGACTAGGTGGCCAGCACCCACTGAAGGAGGCAGTGCTTGGGGGCATAAGGAGCCAGGCCGGGCCCGAGGGCGGAGCACGGCTGGGGCATTGTCATTGAGGTCCAGCACGAATAGACGAACTGTCACAGTACTGCTAAGGGGTGGATTGCCCCGGTCTCGCGCCTGCACCTCAAACTGCAGTGTCTGCGTTTGTTCATAGTCAAAGGACCGAGTTGCATGAACAGCTCCTGTCTGGGGGTTCAAAGAGATGAAGGAGGAAGCAGACACATCTCGGTTTCTGGGCTCTAGGAGAGAGTAGGAGATAAGTGCATTCAAACCGGAGTCTGGATCAGAGGCTGCAAGGGAGCAAAGCAGGTCCCCTGGGCGATTGTTCTCCGGCACGAACACCTCATGTGACCTCTGGAAGAAAGATGGTGGGTTATCGTTCACATCTGAAATGTTGAGGAAAATAGTCCTATGAGTACTCAAGGGAGGGCTCCCAGCATCAGAAGCAGTAACCATGATGTCAAAGCTGGATTTGGCCTCTCGGTCCAAGGGCCCAGCAGTCACCAGGGAGAACTGGTTCCTGAAGGCAGACTTGAGGGCGAATGGCAGGTGGTCGGGAATACGGAGGCTCACATCTCCGTTGGATCCAGAGTCGGGGTCCTGCACACTGATGAGTGCCACCACGGTGCCAGGTTCTGCGCTCTCTGGGAGAGTTCCAAGCTCTGAAGTCACTGTGATGTGGGGGGCGTTGTCATTTACATCCAGAAGATCCACACGAAGGCTGCAATGTTGCTCCATCGCTGGAGAGCCCCCATCACGAGCTCGCACATCAAATTCATAATAATTCTCACTCTCAAAGTCGAGGGGTCCCTGCAGGGTAAGCTTTCCAGTTGTGGGATGCAGGCTAAAGAGGCTTCTCACACGATCAGGGGTGTGGCCACTGAAAGAAAAGGTGACGTTACCACTGGGACCCAGGTCTGGGTCAGAGGCGTTGAGCTGGATGAGAACCATGCCAGCCGGCGCGCTCTCCAACACGCTGATCCTGTAGCTGGACTGCTGGAAGGCTGGGGCGTTGTCGTTCACATCCAGCACCGACACCCGGAGTTCTGCTGTGCCAGATCTCGGGGGGTTCCCTCCGTCCACAGCAGTCAGCACCAGGCGGTAGTCGGATTGCTTCTCCCGATCCAGGGGCTTCTCCAGGAGCAGCTCTGGGACCAGGCTGCCATCGCTGCGCTTCTTGACATCCAGTGCAAAGTGCTCATTGGAGCTCAGTCTATAGCTGTTGATGGAGTTGCTCCCCACATCTGCATCCTGAGCCTTTTCCAAGGGGAAACGCTGTCCTGGAGGAGCTGCCTCCCCAATTTCCAAGTCCAGCTGCTGCCGAGGAAATCGGGGGGCGTGATCATTCACATCTACGATTTCTACCTCCGCTCGGTACATCTCCAAAGGCCCTTCAGTTACAAACTCTAGGGGCACGATGCAGCTAGCACTGAGCCCACACAGTGCCTCTCGATCAATTGGATTCTTGATGAGCAGGGCTCCGCTGTCCAAATCCACACGGAAGTGTCTTTGGTTCACCTCTCCCGCGACCTGCAGCCTGCGAGCTGACAGACTCTCTGTATCCAACAGGAAATCTTGGGCGACATTCCCTACAAAAGTCCCTTCCTGTGACTCCTCTGGGACCGGGTAGCGGATCTGCCCACAAACGTAACCCAGGTGGCAAAAGAGGAACAAAAGGGTAACCCCCCGCCAAACTGCCACCCAGCTTCTCACCTTGCAGAGCATTGCTGCCACCCGCTAGCTGTCTACCTTGTGCTGAGAAGCCGAAGCAGCCGACCCGCCCCAAACGGCCACAGCAGCTGGAGACACCGATCTCCCTTTCCCGCGCCACCTCTGGCGCGGCTCGGCCGGCGCCGCAAGGGTTACGCGCCGTTTTTTGCTGGTGGCGGGGTAGATTTGTCTGCCTTTCAACACCCGATTGGCAGACACCGGCTCCTGGGCTCAGCCAATAGGCTGAGCAGAGAACGTCCCAATAGCAGCAGGGTTAATGCGTCGCAGCATTGGGGGGGAAAAAAAAAGAAAAAGAAGAAGAAGAAGAAAAAAAAACCCTGTCTTTCGTCTTCCTCCTGCTCAACAGCATTTCCATCCATGGTTATTAGTTTTGCGGAGAGGCACACAACATGTATGTTTGTTTGTTTTTTCTAATAGACCAATCTACCCCGCCCCTTTGGGGGGGGGGGCGGGGAAGGCAGAGGGAGACAGTGACAGTCAGAACCCTAGCAACCTGCAGCCCAGAGAGTGAGTAGCCATTTGAGACTGGTCACTTTGTTCCAGCCAGTGTTGTCATCACCCAGTATTCTAAATGAGTAGCTTTGGCCTCGGTCTGACTGTATGAGAGCAACAGCTAATTAGAAGCACTGCTATATATTCAAAACTCTACCCCTCTGCAGCTTATACAGAAACGTATCCATCTTTGCAGAAAAGGTTTACACATTAATGTAGCCAATAAAATCTATGCAATGCACATTTTCTATCGTAACAGGAGGCACAGCAGAAACCGAATTTCTGTTATTCAGACACTTGCTAGTGCTACGCTAAATTACCATTCATTTATTTCAAGGACAGTATGGAAGGATATGAAATGGGTGGAGGAAGCCAAGAGAGGGAGATGTTCCAAATTAGTAAAGAATCAGTGCGTCTGGGAGGCGCTAAGCACCGGATCTCATTACCTGGCAGAATGCTAATATTCACAGATTTAACAGCTACCTTAAATGATTGGGATCAGCTACCAACAGCATTGTGCCTACAAATCCTCTTTATTTGACACCACCATAAGCCTGATACACAGTTAATTACCAATGGAGACCATTTCAAAAGAGGGAGCTGTTCAGTTCGCCCCAGGGAGCCCCTCGGAACTGGAGCCTTGATCTTGCCCCACCCCCACCCCTATTTAAACCTTCCAAAGAGCCTGGCTACCACCTTGCACACATACAGAAACAGAGCTCATTTCACACTGCAGGCTATAGTCTGAGTGGCAAACACACCAGAGCACAGAAAAAGAGAAAATTCCAGCCTGATCTGGACATGATTTCTGAACTCGTCCAAACCCTCACCTAGGTTACTCCTGGCTGCCAAAACTGGCAGCAAAACTTGGAGTTCTTATCCCCTCCCTAGACTTTTTACAGACTGCTGATCATCAGGAATATCTTTTTGGCTACAGTGAGGCCAGCTAACAATATAATGGTCTTAAACAGAGGAATATAAATTTCCATGTTCTTTCACACACACACACACACACAAAAACACAATTAAAAATAAATAAATAAGTAAAACCACCTAAACCTCCTCCCATGGAAATGATGGGGCTGTAGATCAGCCTGATTGACCAGGGTTTTATGCTAGGGTTCACTATGTCAGTGAATGGCACCTTCATCCACCTGGCTGCCTTCATCAGACTCCTGGGGGTCATCCGTGACTCATTCCTCTCCCTCACTCCCTGTATCATGTCAATCAACAAGTCCTGATGATTTTACTGCAGTCATTTCCATCCAATCTGCACTGTGCTGATTCAAGTGTTTATCAATCTTCTCAAATATGGCAATAGCCTTTGAAATGTTCTCTTTGTCTCCAGTCCTGGTATCCCCAAACCATTTCACTTACTGAGTAAAAGAGTAATCACTTTAAAAACAAAACAAAACAAACAAAAACTGCTGGCATCATATGCATGGCTGTTCAAAATTCTGCAATGACTAACTATCATCTATAGGGAATAAAATAGAAACTCCTTAGAATGGTCTAAAGGCTAATCAAGGTCTGCCTCCCATCTACTTGTTCCATCTCCTCTGCAAAGATACACAGTTTAACGTTCAAAATAAGGAAAGACCATGCTCCCTTTACATGAAATTTCCTGCAGTGCCCCCTCTCACCCCCTTTTCCCCTTTACTGTTTGACAAACTACTGCTTAACCTTTAGTTCTTAACTCAAACATCATCGCCACTCTAGTCTTTCCTGATTTCCCCAGGTTAACTTAGGTGTTTCTTCCTCTTTGTTTCCACTGCTTCTTGTATCTAGAGACCTCCAATATCATTGCTTTTCTGCCCATTTCTCTCCCAGGGTACTCTGTGTGCTCTGATGGCAAGGACTCTCTCTTCATCTTTTACAAATGCTTAGCAAAGAATCTGACTTACAAGGACGCCCAATAAATGGTGAACTATTGAGATTATCATTTATCAATTCAGCAAGCACTCATTGAATACATGTTATGTACGAAGCACCTTATATGCATAAATTTTCACTTTCTCAACAACTTTGCGAAGTAGCCATTAGCTTTATGTTATAGATGAGGAAACTGGCATTCATAGTGGGGACGTGACTGTTTAAAGCCAACCAACGAATATGTGCAGTACTAGGGTTTCTCACCCTCACTCCCAGTCTGGCAAAAAATGAAGCCTCCTTCTATGACATCTTAAATGATTTTTCAACCAGTTTGTCATCCCCACACCATAAACTGGCCCTCTACTAATGTCTTGAATAGCCAAGAACTAAACTTCTTACAGATCTGATGCCTTATATTAGCACACTCATACTAAGATAAACAGGCACACAGGCTGTTTGACTAGAATCAGAGTATCACAGAGCCTTAATCCTACATAACCTAGTCTTGACCTTCTTATGTCAGGTATGTGATTCTCCCATCTCTAGATTTTTAAAAGCAGCTTTATTGACATATAATTCACATACTGTATAAATTGCACATTGGAATACCTGGGGACCTTAAAAAATTACTGACCTTCTTACGCCACCCCCAAAAAGGTGCATTAATTTGATTGGTTTGGGGTATGGCCTGGACTTCAAAACTTTTTTACAGATCCCTGAGTGATTTCAACATGCAACCAAGCTTGCAAACATCATTCTGGGGAAAACACCAGTTGTTTACCAGGCTGCCGAGAAGAGGAGCAGCTGCTTCTCTCTGGCTTTCATACTTTGTCATTTTTGGCCATCCCCAGATTTCCTGATTTTCAAGGTGTGTTTAAGACTAGGGATGGATGAAGAACTAACAAAAAATAATAGTTAACAGCTAATATTTATTGAACACATTCCATTTTTGCCTATGCAAAACAGCTTAGAAAGGAGATGAAGTAACTTGGCTGAGGGCTCATGGTAGATAAGTGGCAGAGCCTAGCTTCTCTAACTGTGGAATCCAAGGGTTGATAGCAATAATGCATTTCCTGTCAGCAACAAAATAACAGTGGTTCTCCCACAATTGGAAGTGTGTGTAAGTTTGTCTCCAAGGTAAAGATCTTACAGTCACTTGGACAATATCCTAAATGAATGAAAGTTTTACCTTTTTAAGAGTATGAATTTACCAGTCTTTCAAATTATGGATTTACCTAGGGAAATAATGGTGGAAGAATGGAGCATGATACTAAAGTATGAGCAGACTTTCAATTTGTACTTTGTGTTCTTTTGGATCATCTGGCTTGTTTCCAAAAGAAATTATTCCTTTTGTAATTAAAGATGGTTATCTTTGGGTTTAAAAATTATAGGTCATTTTAATTTTTCTTTATACTTTTGTATTGTATACTTTTCTGTATTTTCAAAATGTTCTACAATGCATATGCGTTACTATTATAACATAAAAATATTTTGTAAGTAATGTGCACATCATTTCCAGTAGTGTGCTTGAAATAAAATTTAAAGGATGCCTAGAATTTGACTTCTTTCATAGAAAATAATCTGAGAATGAACTATAGGATCTGTGAAGGCACAGGAAAATTACAAGCAAACGATTATTCTTTAATGAAGATGTAGCAATCATTTGAAAGGTAGTTTTTATATTCCTAGCAGCTGTCACTGGTCAGAGGTATCCAGCAGGTTTTTCTCCCCCAATGCAAAACGACACCACACTAACCTCTGAGTAATAAGTTCTTGGATTATATCTTAATGGCTCCTTAGCAAGACTGGTTAGTTGTGATGGCAAGTGAGTGATGAGCGTATGAATTGAGTCAGAAATGTGTCAATTAACTTCATCTTGAAATGAAACCACAAACCACAGACTAGCCAGGCCATCCCTCTCACAAAGGCACAATGTTCCATCTAAGGGAAGCTCAGGTGAAAGTGGGGATGCATCATCAAGAAGACATCTTTGTCATTAACCAACTACTTGACACCTTCCTGAGCACGGTACAAGAATCAAGAAGCATTAATATATTTCAGGGATCTCTTGCTAACCCTTACCTGTCCAGGAGGGGCGCTCTCTGCACCCAGCACCTGCCTATAGAACACCGGATCGCAGCTCCGCAGAGTGTTCTGGCAGCTGGCCAGTGGGCTGGCGGCACTGGGTTTCTTGAGCAGCGGGTCGCTGCGGCGCGAGTCTGTGGTGAGGTACACCTGATGGTAAAGGTGGGGCGACATCAGGCCTCCCCGCACGGCGTCCGCGTGGAAGGAAGGCCCTGGCGTTCGGTACAGGGAGCTCACTGGGCCTCGGTATAGGTCCCTGGACTGCTTCCACTTGTAAACTTTGAATATGATCACTCCCAGTACCGTAACGGCGAACCCCACGGACACCAGGATTAGAGAGAGGAGTAAATAAAAGGTGAGATTCTTATTCTGCTCCCGGGGGTCAGAGCCCGACGGGAACTCGGCCCGGGCTTCGGGCGATTCCTCGGTTACTGACACAGTCAAGGTCGCGGTGGTGGACAGCGATGGCTCCCCATTGTCTTGGATCAAGACCGTGAGAGTCTGCCTGGACGAATCTGTGTCCTGGACAGGGCGGGCAGTGCTGACTTGACCCGTGTGAAGCCCCACAGCGAAAAGGCTCTGGTTGGGGGCTGCCAAGAGGCTGTAGGAAAGCCAGGCGTTGTGGCCTGCATCTGCATCCCAGCCCACCACCCGCGTGACCAGATGGCCGGCAGCGGTACCTCGGGGCAGCAGCTCTACTGTGCTCCTGCCCGGCCGCGGGTATAGGACCTGAGGGGCATTGTCATTGCGGTCAGTGACAAATATGTTCACGCTTATGTTGGTGGCCAGGATCGGGGTGCCCCCGTCACTGATGTGAGCTGTTAATCCGAACTCCCGCCTGTCCTCGTAGTCCAGGGGCACTAAGGATGATACCACGCCGCTGTCACGATTAATTGTGAAATAGCGACCCACTAGCCCGGTTTCAGCTCCTTGCTCCAGGAGAACGAAGGAGAGGCGAGCATTCTGTGGGGCGTCGGGATCCCAGATACTTAGATTTAGTATTGGAACTCCGGGGAGGTTATTTTCCTCCACATAAACGTCGTAGGAAGATTGGGAAGATTGGGGAGGGTTGTCGTTGATGTCCGACACTTGGACCCGCAGCGTTGTAAGGGCGGAGAGGGAAGGGGCTCCCGCGTCCCGAGCCGTGATGCTAAGGTTGTACTCGGGCACCGTCTCCCGGTCCAGGGCTGCACTGGTTTTCAGAGTGAAGTAATTCTTGAGGGAGGAAGTCAGGCTGAAGGGAAGACCCGATGGAATCTCACAAGTCACCAGCCCGTTCTCGCCAGCGTCCAGATCCGTCACACTGAGCAGCGCGATGACAGTCTCGAGGGGAGCGTCCTCGGGAACTGGGCTATACACGGAGGTGACTGTGATCTCCGGGGCGTTGTCATTCACGTCCACAACCTCTACCAAAACTTTGCAGTGTGCGCCTTCAGGATTGGCGCCCTTGTCCTTGGCCTGTATGTAAATCTCGTGCAGTTTGGTGTCTTCGAAGTCCAGGCGGCCCTTGATTGTCAGCACCCCGGTTACGAGGTCTAAGGAGAATAGCTCCCGCACGCCGGCGCGGTTGTGACTGCCAAAAGAGTAAATAATTTCCCCATTGGGGCCTTCATCCAGATCCGTGGCACGGACTTGCACCACGCGAGTGCCGGGGGGCGCATCCTCCAAGACGCGAGCCCGGTACAGGGACTGGTTGAAGGCGGGCGCGTTGTCATTCGCGTCCAGCACCGCGATACGAATAGGGAGGCTGGAGGAGCGAGCCGGGCTCCCTCCGTCCAAGGCCGTCAGCACCAACTGGAGACTTGGCTCCCGCTCGCGGTCCAGAGCGCGCTCCAGCACCAGCTCCGCGTACTTGGTGCCGTCCTCCCGCGTCTGCACGCGCAGCGCAAAGTACTCGTTCCGGCTCAGCTCATAAACCTGTAGAGAGTTGCTCCCCACGTCTGGATCGTGCGCGCTCTCGAGCGGAAAGCGCGTCCCCGGGGCCACGGCCTCGCTAATCTCCAATTTCATTTCCCGGGTAGGAAAAGCGGGATTGTTGTCGTTGATGTCTTGGATGACCACTTCCGCGCTGAACAGCTCCAGCGGGCTCTCCACAACCAACTCCAGAGTCACGGTGCAGGAGGGCAGGGTCCCACACAGCTCCTCGCGATCCAGGCGGTCGTTCACGAACATCTCTCCGGTCTCCCGATTCACCTCAAAGAACCTTCGGCTGCCTCCGTATACCACCCGGAGCCTGCGGGCGGACAGGCTGGGGAGATCCAAGCCAAGGTCCGCGACCACGTTGCCCACCGCGAAACCCTTCTCTCTCTCCTCCAGGATCTCATAGCGAAGGACGGCGGAAGCCTTATGCAAGGCACCAAGCAGAAGCAAAACTCCCACCACTCTCCCGGTGCTTACCAGTCCGCTCCTCCAGGCCTCTGGGACCATCTCACTCAAAAGCAGTTCTTCTTAGCGCGGTCCAGGTCGTCCCGGCTATTTCGCTGAGAAACTTTCAGCGGGTTAGCGCTCGGGCGCTGGGCGCTGAGTCGGACATGGCTTTCTGGATGCCTTTGATTTGCTCGCCGGCTGTTCAGTCTCTGCCTCATCCCGGGGCGCCAAAAGGGGACGGGCAGGGGCCAGATCTCCCGCGTCTTCATTGGCCGACAGCGGCACACAGAGTCCCAGCCAATAACTGCACGAAGAATGCGCTAGCGCCGGGCTCTCCGAGCGGGACTCGCGCTAGCACTGGGAACTTCACTTTGCTTTGGCTTCGCTCCAGGGTTTCCGGCCCCGGCGCGCTGGCAGTATCCCTACGTCGCAAGCCTGCTCTAACCGGGGAAGCCAGCTGCATGGCGAGGAAGCGGGCGGTTCCGCAAGTCTCCAAGCCCAGTCAAGGTTTATTAAGCATGTTAATCTCTTTAATCGCGAGAAGGAGGATCAAACCAAACCTCAAACGACACAACGTTGTTTGGAAAAACACCAGTAACTTTGGTTGGTTGGAACTGGATAAAACGTACCTAACCAGACCCTACTTGTAGTCATTTCATCATTTCATTTTCCTTTCTTACCAAATGAGACTCTGGAATTCCCTGTCATTTCCTCGGTACCGCAAGTCAACAGGAGCTATTACCCTGTGTGGTTTTGTTCCTTCTTATGAAATTTAAAAATATAATTCAGATTTTAGCTCTCGTTTTTTAAGACCCAGGGAGCAACATGAAATTTACTACCATGTC
This sequence comes from Myrmecophaga tridactyla, assembly GCA_004026745.1. NCBI lineage: Eukaryota > Metazoa > Chordata > Mammalia > Pilosa > Myrmecophagidae > Myrmecophaga > Myrmecophaga tridactyla. Next base: position 515 of record PVIY010014343.1, on the reverse strand, counting down.
TTTTCCAAAAAATATACTCTCAAACAATTCCCTTTTACTTGAATTCTTTTTCTAAGATCCCGGATTGATATGCCATAAGGAAAAACTGCATTGTTAGTAAAATTATTACACCCCCCAAAAAAAAATGAAGAAAAAAAGGACTATTTCCCACCTAGGACCCTTATAAAATAATTGAGATAATGCTAACAACATGACATTAAGTCTTTAGAGAACTGCAAAGCCTTTACCCACAGATAGAGCAGCCTCAACTTTTCTGCATTTAGGATTGTAGTCACCAAACAAGTTAGCGATGATTAAAATAACAAATAAGAGAGTCAGCTATGAAATAAGCTAGTGCTGAGTTGTATGTCCTTGGAAAATAAACTATCCTTTAAGGGTTCCCAGGTTCCCATCTTATTAAATGAATAAACAGGTGAAGTACTTGGCACAAAGTAAGCCTCAGTTAATGATGCGAATCACCCCATTAGATATATAAATGTAAAGTTTTGGCACCTCATCCTATTTCTGTATACTTG
>PVIY010014342.1:0-56633 GCA_004026745.1 Myrmecophaga tridactyla | reverse complement strand
GAGGAAGAAGTACATGGGTGTGTGGAGGTGGGAATCCATCCTTATCAAGACAATGAGGCATAGGTTCCAGGTCACAGTCGTAATATAGATCAACAGGAATATAACAAAGAGCACTGCTAAGATGCTGGGAAAATCTGAGAATCCCACGAGGGTGAAGTAGGTGATCCGTGTAATATTTCCTCCTCCAATCATTGCCTTGGTGTTTCCAAAATCAGAAGAAAACAAGGGTCTATACTGATGAGCCAGGAGAAATTATATCATTATCATTTTCATATGTGCTAGTTTTTCCCACAATGGTCTCTTGAAAATAAGTACTTTGATATCTTTCTGGTGAAAATAACCCATCTTTTCACTTCAGAGTAGTCAAGAAGTAGCTATTCAGTGTGTCAAGGTCCAGATTAATTTATGTGGTCTCAAGAGAACAGAGAGTTTCAAAAGTTGAGTGAAATCTCTAAAACTATACTACTACATATGCTATTAGTAAACATAAGGTAGATATCAATGGTTATATTAATAGCTTTTTTTGGGGGGAGGTGTATGGTCCAGAAATTGAACCTGGGTCTCCCGCATGAAAGGTGAGCATTCTACCACTGAACCACCCATGCACAGTATTAATAGCCTTTTAAAATGTAAATATATATATATTTCTGTTAATTCATTATGTAAATTTAATTGTATAATAGCACAAGTATAAGTGGCAGCTTCCTAATTTAATTTTGAAATATATTTTCTGTTCCATACAGTCAATGAAATTTTTAAATATATCTTCTTTTAGTTTTTTTTCACATGGGCAGGTACCAGGAATTGAACCCAGTCTCTGGCATGGGAGGCAAGAACTCTCCCTGCTGAGCCACTGTGGCCCACCCTAAAAATATCTTCTTTTAATTTTAAGAATTGTTTCCATTTTCCATGACAACTTTACAACATATGCTTTATAATACACAATATGTATAATAAAGAAAATATATATCAGTCTATAATTAATGCAGCATCTACAAACTGACCTGAAAATTAACATCAAAATTTCAATGTTGATAAATTTGTTAAGACAAAACCTTTTGATTTTGTGTACCCAAAAAATGTACGGAATCAGTCTTCTCTGAAAGCTTTCATTTCAAGCATTATAAAAGTGGGTGAGTTCAGTTCACCATTTGCCCTGTCATCTTAGTGTGAGGATATTTTGTCTAATGGCAAATAGCTTAGTAGTGTATTTAAGGATTTGGGCTTTGGAGTTTGGGCTCTGAAATGCTTTTGTTTTTATTAATGTTTTCCAGGAGCTTAATCACACTAAATCCAGTTTTACCCATGTGCTGGTTTGAAAAGTTTATGTACCCTATAAAAGGCACATTTTAATCCTAATCAATTTTGTGGGAGCAGCCGTTCCTTCTAATCCCTATTCAGTACCGGATGATGGAAACTTTAATTAGCTTATTTCCATGGACATGTGACTTAATAAGTGTGGGTATTAATCTTGATAGGTGGAGAAGTGAATTTACCCATTCCAGGAGGATCTTGGTTGGTTTTACCGGAATCCTTTAAAAGAAGAAGCACTTTGGAAAAAGCTACAGAACAGCAGAGAACAAGAGAGAAAGCCAGGAGGTGCAGAGAGAGCAGAGAAGAACAACAGAGCCATGAGAAAGCCACAATAGAGAAAGCCCTAGAACCACGAAGCAGAGAGTCCACCAGCTAGCGACTTTTGGAGATGGAAGAAGGAAAACACCGCCCGAGGAGCTGGAGAGGAAGCTTTCCTGATTTCTACATGCTCTCTGTGTGACAATATTATCTTCTCTGTGCTTCAGGTGCCTCACCTACAAAAATCGATGAATATTTGTTACCACCTGTTGACACCTGTTATAATAATTCTTACCACCTGTTAATCATAGCTGTTGTAGTGGGTTTTAAACAATAAGAGTCCAATTAATGTTAGCAATATCCTATCGCATTATTATTTTTCTCTGAAAAGGAAAATGAGGAAATTACTCCTGAAGGATCAGAGAGCTGTTCGTAAAAACGGACTTTACCTTAGTTGTAGGAATATTGATAAATTATATCATTTATTTGTATCTTGTATTATCTACTGCCTAATACAGTTGTAAATTCATGAAGCCATATTTTAATCACCACCAAAAATACCATCTAGCTGTTGAAACCATTTATGGAATTGTTGAGTTGTTTTCCTAATTAATGGTAAGAATACTGAAGAGCAATACGTATAAAACTAAAGAAAAATCTGGTTTATATATTCATAAATGGTTTCTTCACACAGCTTTAGATTTGAAATTAAGAATAACTCATTTCTGTTGCACAATTCCAGCTTTAGGAACTTTGAAAATCATGCTTTGTGTTTACACTAAGTATAAAATGCTGCCACTACAAATTCTCAGATATGTTAACCCAGATGACAGTTTTCATGAAAATATAAACTCTCCCAGACATTATTCCCTGAACACCACAATAATTGGGCAAAAAAGGTGAGAGGGAATCAAACTGTTGACCAATCAGTTCCATTAAAGTCCCTCATTTATTAATACAATTCAGTGAGAGACAATCATAACTAAATGAAGTCTACGTAATCAACCATACACAGAAAAGTGAGCAGTTGTGCATTGCTCATTTTATTCATTATGTAATTATCCTAAAACTTTATGTTAAAAATTGGTAGACAAAAAGAAAATGAAAAAAAAAACCCTCCTATACACTCACTCTCTTTGATTATCTTCTTTGCATGTTTCACCACACAATCTTGAGATGAAAAGGTGACTAAAATAAAAAGTAGTTGGAAGTTTTACTGTGTGGATCTAGCTAATCAAAACTCCTTGCAAGCAGATTCTAATGAGGACATCAGTTTCCTGAGTTGTGCCAGGGCCAAAATGTGGTGCTAATTCTGACTAAGTTAAAACAATGTAAGGAAAAGAAGATTAAAAAGGGACAGTTAGACCAATACTACCTGTGCTTGGCGTGGGTGTCTCTGATATCAGCGTTCCCAAGTCTCCAGAGCCTCAGGGTCTTCACAGGTGACACTGAAGAGATATTGGAAGAATCTTAGAAAACCTAAGGAACCATAAATGAGTACTTTGTTGTATCATTGTATAACATTATGTGACCATTGACTCAGTTTGACTTTGAAACACAGAAAGTTTAAATAACACTGGGTATTGAGAAGCAAATGATAATTATTAAAACACAACAAACAAACAAAAACCTTAAGGGCAAAATTTAATTAAGAGTCAAAATGGAGGAAGTTCAAAAACACAGGAATATTAGGACATTCCTTTGACACCCAGTAAAGTATTACTTCAGGTTTAGCTTAGTTTTTCCAATATGCCACTCATTGTGTCATTTAATTCTTGATGCGTCCATCCCCCATTTAGCATGTTAAAAAACTAGCATAACAACATTCAAGGTCTCATCCTTAGGAATTACAGAACTATAATTCAAATCCCCACCCAACCCCAGGAATTACCTGTTATTTTATATTTGGGATTATTCTTTTCAATGAAGTTTAGAACACTAAAATGTTTTTGAGAATTCAATTAGAGTGGTAAATAAAACCTAAGAAAGAATTCTAAGTGGAGAGTGTGGAAGTGACAGTCCCACAAAAATAACTCAGAGCAGACAAATCCTGTTCCATGTAAGTCTTAAAGGAAGAATTTCTCAGAAACTGAGATTGCATGGAATCCACTGGACTGCCTGTCCACTATCACCTAAGTCATGCAGGGTTCTTTCCAAGTTATAATTGCCTGTTTCTTTCCCATGCAAAATTTTCAGATGGCTTTATTGCACCGGATTATCTGCCCTTTTGGCCATAAAAATACCTGTTCTCTATAACAAGATAGATTCACACAATGGCTTAGCCTCTTAAATGTGTGAATAAGAGCAGAGGGGAAAGGAGAAAAAGCAATTACAGGGAGCAAACTCCCAGATAATTGTTTCTTGCTGTCAGGGTTGTCATAGAGCTTTTCTCCCTACAGGTTTCATGCCCCACTTTGCCATGTCCCTGTTGGATTCTCTCCTCACATCCCCATGCTCCTACCATGATCTCATGATTGTGAGCTTTTCTTTGCAGTGTTTGAAGTCATTTGAGTCGGAAAGGACCTGGAGATTATCTAGTCTAGGTCCCTTAATTTTCAGTTGAGGAACCTGAAAGCAGAGAAACTAATGATTTGCTAAGGATAACACTACTAGCTAGCAATAGAGCTTGATAATAATTAATATATATATAATATATACATCATATATGAATAATATAAATATATACACAAAGTACAGTCACTGTTAACAAAATATGTTCATTTTAGTTAAACACATAAAACCAGTTTGCAAATACCTTGCTTGAATCAATCACCACAGCAGCCTAAATAGCAGATAGGTCATTATTTCCTGTGCATAAAAGAGGAAATTGAAGCACTAAGGAATTCAATAAGACTAAGTTATGACAGAGGCACAACAATGCACTTCATTTAATTATGGCTGCACTCTCACTGAATTTTGTTAGTAAATGAAGAACTCTAGTGCAACTGAGTGGTCAACAGTTTGACTTCTCACCTTTTTGACCAACCATGATGGCATTTGGGGAATAAAGTCTGGGAGAACTGATATTTTCAAAATATTTTCATGAAACCTAAGTCATCTGAGTTGACATATGTGAGGACTTGTATTGGCAGTATTGTGTTCTTAGTGTAAGCAGAGGAAATGATTTCCAAATTTCCTAAAGCTGGCATCGAGTAACAGAAATGAGTTATTCTTAATTTCACATCCAAAGCTGTGTGAAGGAACTCTTTGTGAATGAATAAACTATATTTTTCTTTAGTTTTATACCTATTGATTTTCAGTATTCTTACCACTGGATAGGAATAAATCTCAACCAGTCTGCGAACTGTTTATAGTCAATTTCAACAGCTAGATGGTATTTTTGGTGGTGATTAAGATGTGGCTTCATGAATTTGCAACTCTACTGGGTGGTAGATAAAAGAATACAAGATACAAATAAGTAATATAATTCATTAATATTCCTATGACTAAGATGAAAGTCTACCTTTATGAATAGCTCTCTGACCCTTCAGGAGTATTTCTTTTCATTTTTCCTCATTTTCAGAGATGAAAGATAAAGGGAAAGAAAATTGCTAGCTTTTATTGGGTTCTTATTGTTTTAAGCCCTTTGTGTCTTTCAATCCGTGCATCAGCTCTAGGAAGTGATAACAATTGTTCATTACTTTTTACAGATGATGCAACTGTGCCCAGAGAGGTTAACACACAGAGAGAGCAAGTAGAAGTCAGGGAAGTCTATTCTTCCTTTCTTTGTGTTCTGAGGATTTGTATATTTTAATAACAGCATGTTATTATTGACATAGTAGTTTAAAAAAATTGACAAAATACAGGAAAATAATTAATCATATCATCCATTACTTTTACCATTTGAGATTCTCAATGGCTCTATAGTGTGTGTGTGTGTTGTGTGTGTGTGTGTGTGTGTGTGTAGAACCATCTTGTGCACTCAACAGCAGTATATGAGATGGCAGATTATTTTTAATTATATGGCTTTTAAATATTAGAGACAATTCTGAGTTGTCTTTTAAAAATTTTGCATCTTTTATTCCAGTTTATCAATAATATTTCAAATATATTTTATGTGATTTTTTGTCATTATCAATTTGTAAATTGTTATAACATTTTTTCTATTATAGTTTATTGTCATAATATTATGCATCAGAAATAACTTTCTCATCCAGAGATTACAAAATGTGCATTTATTTCTATTATCCATAGTAAGTCAGGCCTTCCACCAATAATGAGTTCATGCTATTCCCTCTAATGTAAGATACTAACAATATCATATGTTAAATTATTGCCAATCCTTGAAATTATTCCTAATTTTCTACATGTTTTTGATACATCTATTCTTACAATAATAATGAGTTATTTATATGCACAATACTTTAAAATATATATTTATTATTACAGCAAATGTAGGTATACAGAAAAAATATTTTCAATAACTGAAAGTTCAACTCTTCCATAATTATTAATTAAAAAAAAATTTCCTATCTTTTACCACTGATTTTCTCTTTTATCATGTAAAATGGCAATGTGGAATAGATTGAGCCCAACAGGTATTATATATTATGTATCTGTAAGTGAGCAAAATCATGGTGACCACATCCACAAAAAGTAAGAATGACTCCTCTTTAGTATTTGGGAAATGAAGTATTATCATTGACCTACCTGTATCTCAATGCCCATCATAACTTGATGTTGGCTGTTCATTGACTCAATTTACCTGAACTCAATCAAACTGAATAGCAAATGCTTCATTTGGTTTGCTTCTTCATAGCTCTAGGTGGTTTGTCTTGCAAGAGCATTGGGTCCAAGTCTACATCTGCCTGGAAACAATTCCAGACTGTCTACAGGATGATTATATATCAAGAATTTTCAAAAAGTAATCAATTAAATTCAGGCTTAACTAACATTCCTATCCAAACTTAGGATTATCAACCAAGTATTTAGAGGTAAGAATGAAGTCGATCAGGTCAGTCTTAAGGTAACTCAGAACACAGGTGCTATGAAGACATTTCCTATATTTTAGAACCCCATCTACTCTTTGACACCAAACGAAGAAAGGTTTATTTTGTCCAGAACCTAAATTTTCTGTAGCACATAATCTAATTCAACCTGTTTGGATAGATCATTTAAGCAAAACAAACAGAGACCCCAGAATAAGAATGAGGTCTTTAGTAGTGTATAGCTTAATGTAATGCCTGGATAAATCCCAGAGTATGTTAAGCAGATAATCAAAAAGTATTGGCAAAGTCCCTGAGGGATGGGAGAAAAAATAGGCAACTATTAAACTTTATCACCAGGTAATCCCCTGATACTCTGTCAAACATTAGGGATACCCAAATCAGTAGGCTAAGACTTTGATCTTGGAGCTTGCTGTTGTGAAGTTTATATTTGTAGCAGAGAATCTCAGTCTAACAGTATGCCTATGAGTTACTTCTGGAGGACCTCTTTTGTTGCTCAGATGCGGCCTCTCTCTCTCTAAGCTCAACTCTGCAAATGAAATCATTGCCTTCCCCCTCTATATGGGACCTGATATCCAGGGATGAAATTCTCCTTTCAGGGCATGGGAGATGACTCCCAGGGATGAGCCTGGCCTTGGCACTGTGAGATCAACAATGCCATCCTGACCAAAAGAGGGAAAAGAAGTATAATCAACAATGCCATCCTGACCAAAAGAGGGAAAAGAAGTATAACAAAATAAGAAAAAATAAGGTATCAGTGACTGAAGTGTTCGAATATAGCCGAGAAGCTACTCTGAAGGTCATTCTTACACAAGCTTCACTCAGACATTGCTACCTATCATAGCTTGCCAAACCGCAACCAAAATCATTCCTGCCAATCCTAAAGAACGCCTAGGGCAATATATGAGATTCTACAGAGGTTACATACACTAGGGTAACCTTCCAAAAACCTACAACCTCCAGATGCGTCCCTGGACCAGTTAAGTACTGAAATGCAGAGGGTCCAGCCTCTCCAGAACATCAACTAATTCCATCTCCCATCCCATATTATCAACAACCCCTTCCAATGTGAAAAACTTAGAATGGGAATAGCCCATAAACCCCTTAAGAGTGGAATAGAAAGATCAAAGGTGATGGTGGAGTTATACACAGAAGGTAGGGTCTAACAAATGAGTATGATTGCTGAATCATTATATTGATATTTCTTTTAGTCTTCAATATCTTAGAGTAGTTAGAAGTAAAAACCTAAATTTGTGGAATTGTAACCCATGCCAAACTGTGAAATCTGTTCGTCAACTAATTGTTGTGCTGTGCTTTGAAATTTATTGCTTTTTTGTTTACATGTTATTTTTCACAAAAAAGAAAAAAAGTTGATTGTGATGATAAATGCACAGCAATAAGGAAAAATAAATAAATAAATAAAAATAGTAAAAAGAATTATCAGCCATGTGGGCATCTCAAAGAAACCAATGATGATAGCCAACTATGATTGAACAGTGAGGATATACTGTATTGTTGAACAGTTGCCTCATTTCCTCTCATAATGCTCCCATAACCTTGAAGTTCATAGGCTCCCACTTTATTATGGGTAAATCTGAAATTAGTGTGTTTAAGCCCCTGAAACATATTCATAATTACAAAGCCATCATCAGAACCCAAACACCAAAGCCTAAACACTTAAACACAATACTATGCTACTTTCCAATGGACAAAATAACTTAATACTGAGTCAATAGTTCATTGACTGACATCACTCATCTTTAGAATGCTTAAAATGAAGGCGTTCATAGAGGACTGATTCCATAAATGTATGGGTACAGAAGCTTTTGCCTTAACACATTTATCAGAATTGAAAAGGTGATGCTATTTTTTAGCCCAGTTTGTAGATGTTGTATTAATTATATGTTGAATGAATGATTATGTATTGTGTTTTATGAAGCATCTGTTGTAAAATTGTCATGAAGATGGTAACAATGCTTCAAAGTTCAAGAGAATATCTTAAAAATCTCAATGACAATGTAAAAGAGAAAGTCTATTTCAAATTTATTCTATGAAGTTATCACTTGTACTATAAGACAACAATTATATCATGAATTAACAGAGGTCTTTCAAAAATTATTAATATAAGCATTGATCTCTATCTTATGTTTAAGAATTATAGCATATGTAATAGTATTTTTTAGAGCTCCCACTCAACTTTTAAAAAATCTTTGCTAATCCTCTTGAGACCACATAAATTATTTTGGACTCTGAAGCACTGAATAACTACTTCTTGACTACTCTGAGGTGAAAAGATGGGTTCTTTTCATCAGAAGGGTATCACAGTATTTCTTTTCAAGAAATCATTGAAGGAAAAGATTAACACATATGATCACAATGATATCATTTCACCTGGCTCAGTAACTTAGTCCCTTGTCTTCTTCAGATTTTAGAAGCACTGAGGCAATGACTAGAGGAAGAAATATTACAGAGATCTCCCACTTCATCTTCTTGGGATTCTCAGATTTTCCTAGGATCTTAGCAGTACGCTTTGCTATATTCTGGCTCATCTACATCACAACTGTGAGTTGGAACATGAGTCTCATTGTCTTAAGAAGGATGGATTCCCACTTCCACACACTCATGTACTTCTTTCTCAGTAACCTGTCCTTCATAGATATCTGCTATGTTACATCCACAGCCCCAAAGATGCTTTTCAACTTCTTCCAAGAGCAGCAAACAATCAGCTTTGTGGGCTGCATGGCTCAGTACTTCATCTTTTCAACCATGGGACTGAGTGAGTCTTGTCTCCTGACAGCCATGGCATATGACTGCTATGCTGCCATTTGTAAACCACTGCTCTATTTATCTATCACGCCACCCAGCCTCTGTGCTTTGATGGCACTTTGACTGTATATGGCTGGACTCTCTGGTTCTTTATCTCAATTGTGTGCCTTGCTTCGGCTCCACTTCTGTGGGCCTAATGTTATCCACCACTTCTTTTGTGACTTGGCTCAATTGTTAAACTTGTTCTGCACTGACACTTTTTTCATACAGATCATACTTGCTATATAAACAATGACCTATGGTATAGCAAATGTTATAATTATCATGCTATCCTGTGGTTATGTTATCATTTCCATTATGAGTATCAATTCAACCAAAAGCAAATACAAGACTTTCAACATCTGTGCTTCTCATGTGACCACTATTTCCCTCTTCTGTACATCAAGTATCTTTGTTTATTTGAGTTCCAGCTCTGGTAGTTCCTCCAGCTTTGACAGATTTGCATCAGTCTTTCACACTGTGATCATTCCCATATTGAATCCAGTGATTTACAGCCTCAGGAACAGAGAGATTAAAGTTGCCTTAAAGAGGTTGCAAAAGAAGAGAGGGCACTGTTAAGGTCACAGGTTGTGAGATGGGTGATATTTTGGTCAGTCAGTATCAATCACCTTAACCCACAATAAGATACACACAAATGGAAATCAATAAAATTCATACTGCACATGTCCATAGACATAATTTGAAGCAGATAACATGCCATTATGAACTAGAACCTGAAGTGATGCCACAGAAATATTTTATGTTTATGTCTTAGAGGTTTAATATTTCTACCGTGCTTCTGGGGTGGTCACTTTTTAAATTACGCTTACCCTAATTATTTGTGGAATGCAAGGTATAGAATCATTTTGTTTCGGAGATTAAGGCCCTTTCTCTCTTTTGCTTCTTTTCCTAGAAATGGGTGTTTGCAGAATCATCCAGGTGTTCAGAAACCTTGTCCCCAGCATAATCCATATATGGTGGTGACAGTTGGTTTTCCTGTGTTTGTGATCAGATAAGAATGAGCAGAGAGAGGAGTTGTACCTTTGGACAGAACAGAGCTATACAATTGACCTGGTTGTGCTTCCTGGAAAGTTCAGTCTTCAATAGCTAAGGTTTGTCTAAGACTTCTTGTAGTGCTCATCTAATCTGTAATCATCTAATACATTTTTTTGTCACTTTTGCATCTCCATCAGCCATACTGTATGGAGGAGAATATGATTTAAATCATGAAGCAGGAGGAAAAGTGGGGTGTGATCCTTCAACATCATTGGCTTCTGAGTCCCATATTTTAATCCTCATATCCATAATACAATAATGGGAGTTGATACTCAAAGTCCATGTCACATCCAATAATGACACCGCATATTTTGGCCCTCCAACTTCTATATCTATTCCCATTACAATCAGAAAATTTAAGCTTAGTTGACATAACTTATGGTATCACATTATCAGATCAGTTCTGTAGTTTCAAATTTCTGTGCAAGATTTCCATATGTACAAATTTTTTTGCAATGGAGCCACTGAATAGGTTTACTGAATATTCAATACTATAGGGTCTAAGACAAATATGAAAAAATGGTATAATTCTTTTTTATTGGCTGTGTTCCAGGTTCTGTGTCCTGGATACTTGTAATTCCGTGAGGTGATACAATGAATTCAATGGAACGGCTGCCATTTTAATGCTGATATTTTGCATGAAGCTCAGCGAAATGATATATAGTTGGTGGGGTAGATGGGATTCTCAACTCTGATCAGTTCCTCATATTTGTAATCTAAAGGTGAAATACAGCTTGTGGTTCCAGTTTTCTTTTAAAAGGGGGAAGATGATGTCTTACAAAAGTGATTTGATTTACCAGATTTCCAAAACTTGACCAAGCTAATATAAATCAAGGGTCACCATATTTACTTATGTTTGGGAGTATCTGGACATTCAATGTTGTCTTGGGTCTCCATTTTGATAAGTCATATGGATTATTCTGTAAATAGTAATAATAGTATATATCCCATTATAGTAGATATTCTGTTTAAACAATTTTATTTTATCCTTTACTAACTAAGGATAGTTAGTAAAGAGTAGCTAAGGATTATTAGCAAACTAAGGAAAATTTGCAAAATTAGCATCCCTTAGTTTGTACATGACCAGGGATGAGAGAGGAGTTGTATATCTTATGGGAAAGAGATGACGTTTCTCACTATGCACTGAAAACACTGAAATAGAGAGAAAGTCTCCAATCCAGGCTTAGGTATATCTTTTGCAACATTAGTCTCTAGAAATGTGTTAGAATTTATGAGTTGTCTGTTTTAGAGGGTCTTAGGATTTCAGTAGGAGGTAGATCTCTACTTGATGTTAACAATGGATGTTTCCATAATGCTGCACAGATCTCTGTCTGAAGATTTCAGCTGAGCTGAGAGAGGTTATGAATAGAAGCTGGTGATAAAAATGGTAACTTAAACTTCCAAAAGTTACTGTAGATGAGTGTTGTCCCTGGGAGTTGCTTCCCAGCCACTGCCTTCATGGGCTACTGCTGAGAACTACTATCTAAAGAATTTCGGGGAATTCTCATAAGGTATTGTTTTAGAAGAAATAACTGAGGAAATGCCCATGTAGAAAGTTTAGATGAGTAATATGTTGTGGATTCCACCCTTAGCTTACATACTCTACATAAGGCTAGCTTATGGGATTAAATGTATGCATCAGCTTAATCAAAGTAATTAAACAAAAGTACGGTCATATAATAAATATTGGGATGCAATGTGCTAGCCATCATTAAGGTTTTACTAGATAAATGCATCAAGATGTGTAACAAAGATGAAAAGAAAAATAGAAAACATTTCATATCGACATATCTAGTTAGGAACCACATCATATATGCATAAAGATCGTATTTTACATTTTACAGGTAGTTCAGTACAAGGAGATTGAAACAGATATACAAGCTAAGGGAGTTCAGAAGAATGAGAAATCAGGACAATTAGCAAGGAATCAGCGGCCAGTTCTTGCAAGAGGAGGATTTTAAGCTGGTTTGGCAGATTAATTTTTAAAAGAAGAAAGTTCCAATTAGGTGGAGTAAGTAGCAAAGGGAAGTGTTATATTATAAAATTAGACCTTGACTTTTAGAGTATCAACTCAGATATCTTCCTTGTATTTAGTTGAGGGTTAAAGAACCTAAGTTACTGAGAACCTCTGGATGAGTGCTTTTCCAAAGGAATAAAGGGCAGAATAAATGAGCAGTGGCAGTCAATCGTGTCCACCAAAGTTCATCACTCTGTTTATTGACACCCTTCTCACTACCATACTGAGAGAAATCACTGAATAATGGTCCCCTTTATTAGACACTCTCTGCATCCATATCATTGGGTGGCTCTCTCCCAAAATGACTGTGAATCAGCCATTTGAATTATTTTGGCCAAATGAATATTAGCAGACATGACACAAGCAGAGGATTGAAAAGTACTTGTGCACTGTGACTTGTCCGCCTGCTGCTCATGGAGCTACAAACCATCCTGTGAAAAAGCTGAGGCTTGCCTGATGGATACTGAGAAAAGTATCACCCAGTCACCACCCCCATCACCCCAGCCAAAAAGCAGACAGATATCTCACTGATCTGCAACAGAAATGTGAATGACTCTGGCTGAGACTAGCAGAAGAATAGTTCAGTTCATCCTAGTCAAATGGCTGACAGAATCATGAGTTAAATAAATTGTTGTTTTAAGCCACTAAATTTTTTATGGTTTGTTTTTATAGTAAAAGATAATTAGTGTACATGCATTTTCAGAAATGTACATATATACTCCATATAGAATTACTGTCCCTTTAAAAGGAGAAACTCTTTCTGTCATCAAGTTGTCACATTGAGCAACAAATCTGGGATTCAAGATGATGGGAAACCCTGTCTTTAAAGTGATAAAAAGGTTTCATGTTTAAAAAGTTGTATATTTGGGCTATGGCAGATTATCTAGAACACAGCGAGAAATACAGAAGAAACTAAGTAGAAAAGTTAGTAGATGAAAAGGTTTGAAAAATCTGTTTGAAGGCATTGGACAACATAGAAGGCAGCCAAGAATTGGGGACCATGACTCCAGAAAGAAGAGAGTTGTGATGATACTATACTTCCACTTGGAGCATTTTCTTATTCACAGGTTTCAACTGAAATGCTGAGAAGATAAAGAATATTTTTTCATTCATTGGGCAAGGAGGAGAAAAATTAGAATCCAGGGACCACACATTAAGGATGGCATAAAAACAAGACAGAAGGAGGGTGGGTCATTAATTAACATGGCGCTGCATTATCAGTTCTCTGGATCAATCCAAGGAAGGTCAGAAGCAGGCGTCCTACCTATGCACTGTCGGAAGAGTGAATGCCTCTTTAAATTCTCCGCCCTGGTTTCCTTACTGCTTCACTCTACTCCTGGACCCAAATTCTAAAGCAGAAATTAAAATTCAGTTCTTAGTTTCAGAGTTTGGGCAGTAGTAGTGAAATGGTTTCTTTTATCTGGGCTTAGGACATTTGGGCCTAGATGCTTGGAAAATGAGACTTATTCCAAGGAGTCCCACAGAAGAGAAGTGTGCTAGCGTGTGCTACCTGGTAGCAGCATAAAATGACTGTTAAGGATAAAATGGCTGTTTTCAGGCCATGTGGGTAGACATAGGCTATGGGAGCAAGAACACTCATATTTCAGGGGCAGCTTTGGGGTACTCGTTCAAATGGAAATTTTTTTTCTTGGCCTAGCTTTCAGTAAATTGTTGGTAATTATAACTCAGATTGTTGTCAGCAAACTCCGTTCAGAATCAAGTCATTAAAATAGTAAAGATGAGGCAACGCTGAGAGAAAATAAGTAAGAAATGTAATAATGGATTCGATGACTGAATATACTGACAATAACAACCAGGAAAAATGAGGAGAACACACAAGAGGAGTGAAGAGGAGAATCTATAAATACATTTATATATATAAATTTATATATATAATTTATATACATAATTTATAGAGTTCTCATATTATATATATAATATGAGGCTTCAATATGGGGCTTGTGCCATTAAATTTGGATATTAAAAGAAATGATAGCCTAGTACCACAGCTACAATCTGGGGAGAACAAGGACATATGGGCTTTATTTAAAATATTTAACATTTGAATGCAAATGACGTATCTTTTATGAATGACACCCTGAAACAAGCTGTGATATGATCATAAAGTACCATATTATGTAGCTCTTAAAATGAAGTTAGTGAAACATTTTAAATAAGTTGAGAAGTGCTCTTAGTATAGCAAATGAAAAAACATGTTAGATGAGATTATAGGACATCAAATTTGGGTGAATATGCCCTAGCAAAATCTGAAAATAGTCATGCTAGCTTTTTCTGAACACTAACAATATGACTGAACAATGACTATTTCTCAAGTGCTTTGTGGTTATAAATTCAACCTTAACCCCAAAAGCCAAATTGAAGCTGTTATCCCTAATATCTCTAAAGTTCCCATGTACTTCACAAGTCTGTAAAGAAACCTTGGAATTTCATGTGATTAGGGTTTAGAGACAGGAGGCTGTATTGGTTAAGAGCTAGACCTTGGAACAAGACCACCTGACTTTGAACCCTGGCTCGGTCCTTCACTAGGACAAATTACCTAAGCCCTGCATTTATCAGTTTTCACACTGGCAAAATGAGCCTAATAAAAGAAACTGCCATCCAGGCTATTGTAGGATTAAGTGAATATATGGAGGGTGCCCAGTCCAGTGTATGCATAGTACAAGCATTAATGAAATAACTGCTAATTGGATCTTGAGGGACCCATGATAGAGAAATGAGACCACCTGAGAAAATTTCCCACTAGTTTCCTTCATCCAACACCCTAGAGAATAATTAATGGGAAATGCTGTCTTCTGTTAATTCCTCTTCTCCCTCTTCAGTGGACCCCAAGAATACATTTAAGAGAGTCTCTAACTGGAGACACCTCTCCTGAAAGAGCTCTAAGCTCTCTTAGAACAAAGGACAAGACTGCGATTCAGGATCAAGAAAAGGCAGAAGTGTTGACATCACCCCAGATTTAACTTGGCTTAGAATCATCAAGAATATCTGGGTAAGTAACCTTGGCATGGGCATCCTGGAGTAATTTGCCTTTAGTTCCTCCAATTTACCACCACACACCCTCTCCTCTGTCCCATTTGGTAGTTTCACCTGTTTATCCCTCTTTACTACCTCATAATCTATTGATCCTTCTTTTTGCTTTTTTAAATCTCACCTTTGAAAGATTTACCTACCAATTGACTCCAAATAAAATTAATCATAATATTAATAATAATCATAACAGCAGCAATTAGTAAAAAGTAAACTCATTAAAAAAGTATTAATCAAGGGCCTGCTATGTGACAGGCAATATTTTCTATATTAACTAAGAACTCACAATAAACTCGATGAGGGTGGGTATTATTATCTCTTTATATAGGGTGAAAATGAGGCTCCAAAAGTTTAAGTAATTTAACAAAATATCATGCAGTGGATCGGTTGTGGAATTTAACCTATCTTATTAATTAATCTCTCCATTTTTATAAATCAAAGGCGATCAAAATATCCCAGTCTGAAATAGAGAAAGTTCATTGAATTGCTATTATTCTAAGGCAAAACAATTTGATAGTAAAATTTATTTGCATCATATAATTTCTGAAGAATGTGTATATTTCCATTAGTTTGTTTAATATATTGATGATGGCTTTCTGTTGTCAATTTTGAATGCAGTGGAAACTGATAAACATTTGATTCTTGATATAAGAGGTACTTCACTAATAATCTGCATCGGGACTTAAGGTCTCTTTTGACCCCGTACACTTTTTGGTACTGAAAGTATCAGCATTTAAGATATAATATGCTCTCTGGCATTATTACTGAGTATCAGGGACTTCTCCAGTAGATCACTTGACTGCAAAACATATTCTCTCTTTTCCTCATTGTATAATAGCACTTCGATTACCTTGAACAAGATGATGACTCTTTTTCCCTGCTTTGCTAGCCTCTGGGCAAAGGGAATAGAATGTGAATGAGCAAAAAGAGCTTTATAAATTGGACTGGCTTTTTGCTGTGTCACCAGGAACCATTCTTCATGGAATCAGGAATGCTAAATCTTCAGAACCCAGAATGGAGGTGACGTGAAGAACAAATCCCCTAAAGGGTTACTTACCCCAAGTAAGAGCAATGGTATGAAGGCACACTTCTACATTCATCCCTTGTTTTCTAAATGAATATGTCTGACATTTAAGATAGGACGCCATAGAATGTTTGTTGACTTAGTGCATCCATGGCATTCTGGTAGATATCCATCATTGCAGGGTGGTTTCAAGCTGTACGTATGGCAGAAAACCACGTTCTTAAATTTAATCCATTCCTGTGTCGGTGAACACAATATAATTCAGTTAAGGTTTGGACCAGCTCAGTCAGGATGGGTTTAATCCTATTACTGAAATCTCTATAAGATGCATGAAATTCAAAGAAATAGAGAGAGAATGACACAGAAGCAAAAAAGTTGAAATACAATGCAACATGAAAGAGAATAGAAAGGACATGGGAGGTCACCATGTGCTTTGCCATATAACAAGCAAAGAAACAAAGATCCCCAGCAGCCGACTGCAGGAAACAACAATCTTTGGAAGAAAGCATTGCCTTGATGATGCCTTGATTTGGACTTGCTCCCAACCTCAAACTATGAGCAAATAAATTCCCATTGTTTAACCTGATCCATTCCATGGTATTTGCTTGAACAGCCTAGGAAACTAAAAGAGATTTTGGTACTGAAAATGTGGTGCTGCTATTCCAATTTTCTAAAAATGTGGACACAGCTTTGGAATTGTTTGATAGATAAGGCCTAGATTGTTTTGATGAAACTGTTGGTAGAAATAGGATGCTAAAGGTACTTTCGAGGAGGCTTAGAAGAAAACGATAAATATGTTATTGGAAATTGGAGGAAAGGAGATCCTTGTTTTAAAGTGGCAGAGAACTTGGAAAAATTGAGTTCTGATAATGGACGAAAGACCTTGGAAGTGATGAATCTGGATACTTAGTTGAAGAGATTTCAAAGTTAAGTGTGGAAAGACGAGCCAGGATTCTCCATGCAGCTTACGGTAAAATGTGAGAGTAAAGAGATATACTGAGGACTGAACTCCTGGGTCCAAAGAAACCAAAAAAAAAAGTGGCTTAGAAAATTCTGAGCCTCCAGAAAGTGAGTCCCAAGAGAATAATGCTGCATGTGTGGGTTTAACTGAATACGGAATCTGTAAGCAATTTCCATGGAATTCAGGATGGGAAATGAGATATCCAGGAAAAAATTGTAAAAATTTCTTTTCTCTAATGGTTTAGAATTATATGCAAAACCAAATTTGTTTTGCATAGTTGGTATGAATAGAACTGTTACCAGCTTGGACAGAATGAACGGAGAAGGGAAAAAATAAAAGAAAAATCACTTCAAGTCCAAATCCATGGAAGCTGAGGTTTGAACCAAAGACATCTTCTTAGACCAAGACAGTGGGCACACCTATGTATGTGGAAAGGGTGAGTCTGCCCTGGCACTTGGAGTGGGTTGTTCAGAAAGAGTGTCACCACCCATTGTTCTCAGAGGGTGCTGCCTATGCCCTCAGGGTTGCAGAGAGTCAGACCACCATGCCCATGTTCTGAGAGGGTGGAAATGTTCCCCTGCATTCTCAGAGAGTCTGGCCACCACCCCAAAGTTTGGAGAGACTGCAGTGTCTGGGGAGAGCATGACCACTGTGAAAGGACTTGGAGTGGTGTGGCTGCCACATCCTCCAGACTGGAAGATGAAACATCATTTGATAGATGACTCTCATACCTTGAAATCTAACGGAGTATGCCCTGCTTGATTTCAGAATTGTTTGTGACCTGTGACCCCTGTTTTCCTTCCAGTTTCTCCTTCAGAAATGGATATTTTTATGCTGTGCTTCCATTGTATATTGGAAGCAGATAATTTCTCTATGTTTCACGGGTCCCCAGAGAAAGGACTTATGGCCCAAGACAGACAACACCTCTGGCCAATTTTCATGAGACTTTGTACTAAGCATTTTTTCTGAAAAGACGTAAGGTTTTTGGGATACTGTGATGAGTCTGTATTTTGGATGTAGAAAGAACACATATTCTTTGGTTCCAAAGAATGGAGTCTTGAGGTTTCAAGCTGTATAACACCCCCAAAAAACATAATTTTAGTTTTAATCCATTCCTGCGGGTGTGAACCCATTGTAAGTAGGATCTTTTGTTGAGGTGACTTCAGATAAGATATGGTCCATGTCAATCAGGATGTGTCTTAATCCAATTACTGGAGTCTTTTATTAGTAGAGTGAAATTCAAACAGATAGAGAGAGAAAACCATGGAGGCAAGAAGGTGAAAATTGGGCAGGCCACGGTGGCTCAGCAGGCAAGCATTCTTGCCTGCCATGCCAGAGGACCCGGGTTCGATTCCTGGTGCCTGCCCATGTAAAAAAACAATAATAATAATAATAATAAAGAAGGTGAAAATCATTGGAAACCACAAGAGAATGGAAAAGCCATGAGAGGCCAAAATTGCCTTGCCATGTGACAAGTGAAGGACCAAAGATCACCAGCAGCCAATCACAGAACACCACAGTCTTTGGGAAAAATGCACTGCCTTAATGATGACATGATTTGGATTTTTTCCCAGTCTCAACCTGTGAGCAAGTAAATTCTTATTTTTTAAGCTGACCTATTTCATGGTTTTTGCTCAAGCAGCCCAGGAAACTAAAACATTGAGTATCATCTTAAAGTGGACACTTCAGTTGTTCCTTCAAATTTTACTAAATTATAACATCAGATCAGCAGTTCCTGGATGATGTGCTATGTGAGTGCTTCCTTGGGAATTCCATGGTCATGTCTCCATTGCTGTACCTCCTCCAGTGTAAAGCAAATTATCTGGGCCAATGTGATGTTATATGGAATCATTTGTTGGTGGATCAGAAACTATGTAGGACATAAGCTAATGTGTTGGCTGAGGCCCTGTGATCAGGTAAAGAAAATCTGTATCTGGAATATGCTATACTCCTATTGATATGAATGTCCAGGGTGAAAGGACTGCAACATATTCAGTTTGCTATCAAATGTATGGTTGGTCTCCTTGAAGGAGAGTGTTACTTTGGAGGCTCTGCATTGGGCTCAGTTACTGGCAGATCAAATGTTCAGCAGCAGTTGTATTAAGATCAGCTTCGGTAAAGTGAATTCTTGCTGTTGAGTCTATTCAGGGCTTCCATGGCTTCCACTATTGCTAATCCATTCGTGCAACCGTTGCACTAACATGAGGATGGCTGTTGAGAGAGAGTGATTGACATCAACTAGCTGTTGCTTACTTCCTCTTGTGGTTGAAACTCAGATGTCCTAAGTAGAGAGAATCCAGTTTCCTAGGAGGGAGACTCCTACAAGTGACAGTGGTAACATTCTCCCAGTCCTTCCCAGTGGACATATGTGAACTGACTCTTGCATTCACGCACTAGGGAAAAGGGGAGTGTGCAGCTATTTCAAGTACTGTTAAGACACAGAGTCAACTGATATTGATATCCAAAGACTGACAACATCATCTGGACTGCCCTTTTCATGTAGGGGCTTAGGGTAGCCAGACAAAAATTGCATTTCTGGCCAAGGTCCAGCTCATAGTGGGTCCAAGTTTTTTTAAAGGACTTTTGCTTTTTTATTGGTTTGTCTATTTTTATTAATTTGTGAACATGCTTTATATATTCTTTACATGATGGACCTTTGTGGTTGAATGTGTTGGAAATATCTTTTTCCATTCTGGATATTTTGTCCTTTAGTATTTCATTTGTTCTGCCTTTGGTGAAATAAATTCTTAATTTTAATGTAGTTAAATGTATTCTTTTGCTTGGTGGTTATTGCTCATTGATTCTTGTGTAGAAAATGTTCCCTAGTGTTAGAATATGAAGGCCTTCTCATAATTCACACACATGCACACTCACACATAAATATATATTTGAAACCTTGTTAGATTTATTTTTCAAATTTAGGTATTTAATGCGTCTGGAGTTGATTTTTATTTGTGATGAGGTGGAGATGAGTCCAATTACTGTTTTTTTTCCTCTTCAAAATCACTCAATTGACCAGGTATTGCATATTAAGATGGCAACACTTTCACAACTGTCTCACAGAGCTACATACCACTGTGGCAAATCACACATCCAGTGTGGGTTCAAAGTGAGGTCTCTCTACAATGCATCAGTGTTATGCCTACCCCTATGCCACTAATTGTCTACTTTAACTACCACATTTTTATAGGAAGTCTTGATATCTGGTTGGATCAATTTTCTCAATTTGCTTATCTTTAAGAGGGCTTGAAAATCCGTTGATTCTTTGGTTTTCCTTGTAAATTTTAGAATCATATTATTAATTAAAATATAGTTCTATATTATAACTATTCTGTATGTGCTAGAAAAAATGTGTGTTCTGCAGTTGTTGAGGACAGTGTTTATATAGGTACATTCATGTTGTAAATGATATATATATTACTCAGAGATATATGTTTTCACTCCAAATGTGATTGTGGACTTGTCCATTTCTCCTACAATTTCTGAAAGTTTGCTTTGTCATTTGATGATACATTAATCTGTGCATAAAATTTAGAAATGTATGATTTATTGCTGAATATTTTATTTTATATTATGAAGTAACCCCCTTTAGTGCTAGTAATGTTTCTTGTCTGAAGTTTTTCAGTACTAAATGATACTAACATATGCTCACCACTTTACATTTCATTATAACTTTGATGGCATTGTTTTTCACTCTTAAACTTATAATAGCTTAGTTTTTAGATGTGGCTCTGTTAAACAATATGTCATTGGATATTTTCAAATCCTGATTGCTAATCATTGCTTTTTTAACTGGAATCTTTTGTTCTTTTGCATTTAAGTTTATTCCTTATATATTTGTGTTTGAGTTGGCCATTTTTATTGCATTTTACAATTTCTCCCTCTGTTCTCTGTTTCCTTTTCTATTCTTTCTTGGCCTATTTTGGACTGATTGATTATTTTTAATGATTCCATTACCCCTCTTATAGTTAAAGTTTTACTTCTTACCTGCCCATGAGACAAACACGTTAAAAATCTAAAGAAAATAAAAGTGATCCTACTGGTTTGTGCTGGTGTTGCTGTGGTCAGTATGTGTGAGTGTGGCACTGACTGCCAGAGCCACCACGCAAGGGACAGCTGTGACTGGGAGGGTGCCACTGGCAGGCTCCTGCTGATGATGCTGTTTGGGCTTGTGGTGACCTCCATGGCGCTAGCCAGCTACATCGAGGCTGCACATGCTGGGAAGAGATGCAAAGAAGCACAGCAAAGGCTTTGAGAGCTAAGCTAAAAGAAACTACCACACAAATATCAGACTAATGCATGACTGAGTAGTCCATGCACAGGGCAGACCCAAGAAGCCTAAGCCTAGCAAACTTTGGAAGACTGAAATAACATTGGAACTACTGCTCATAGAAAACAAGACACAGTTCACGTTCTGAAGCAAACCAGATTGATTGCATGCTAATGCAAAAGCTATCATCATTCTCTAGAGGAGTTTAGCAGGACCCAGATTCTCACTGTAATCAAAACGTCCCGGATAAAATCTCAAAATTATCCAGAATACAGAGAAGGAAGAGAATATGATGAATTCACAAGGGAAAAGAAAACCAACCAATGCATACTCCAATAGGACCCAGAAATTGGAATTACCAAAGACAACACTCGATATGAAGGGAAGAGAGAACCAAAAGAACCAAAAGGAAATTTTAGAACTGAAAAATACATCAGAAAATAAAAATTCACAGTATGGGCTCAATAGCAGAATGGAGATGAAAAGGAGAGTCAGTGAAGACACAGTAACAGAAATTAACTAAGCTAAAGAATACAGAGAAAAAAGAGAACAAAGCCACAGGTACCTGTGGGACAATATCAGAGGACCCTGTTATTGGATTCCTAGAAGGACAACAAAAAGAGGCTGGTGCAGAAAAATATTTGAAGAAGTAATGACTGAAAACTTTCCAAATTCAGTGAAAGACTTAAATTTAAAGAAAAAGCTCATAAATCCCAAACAGGATAAACTCAAACAAAATCACTCCCATACATATCATAATTAACCCAAAAAGTCAAAATTTATGGAAAAGTAACAAGTTGTGAGTATCTGTGTAAATACAATAGACTGGTTTTTTTTCCCTTTAAATTCTTTAAAAATATATGGCTGTTGAAAGCCAAAATGGCAACATTGTTGAGGGGACTTCAGCGTATGTAGATGTCCCTGTGACAGCTCCCAGATAAAGTGAGGGAAAGGGAAATGAAACTAATTGGTTGTGAGGCATTTACATTTTACTTGAAGTGGTGAAGTATTAACCTCCTGTATAAATTCTTTATTTCCAAGCCTATGCTTTTTGATGGTACATGAATGAGCTCTTTAAATGGCTGCTTATTTTACTTTATATTAGAAACATATAAGTATTCCTGGCTACCTGCATTCTCATACTAAATAGATTAGAATATTAAAGGATACTTAAAAGAAAAAAAACTGCAATATTCAGCAGAGTAGTTGCCTTTACATGGGAGACTGAAAGTAATGGAATCAACAAATTTCAAAGATAAAATCAAAGGATAGTTCTTAACAGGATCATTTGATATATTGGTGTTATAGATCTTTATGAATGATACTTTACATACATTAAAATTTTATATAACTGTACCAAGGTAAAAACTTATAGGGCAATATTATGTAAGCTTGCACTACATCATTCTGCATTACAGAAATTAATTTCTTGAAGTGACATATTACCATTTTTGGCTGTGTCTAATGGTTTGGCAATGGGCAGAAAGAAAAATGATTTGAGAGAATGGAGGCTGCAGGCCCTATTACCTTTGGAGAAAATAAATAGTAACTTGCCGGCTGTGATAACTTAGAAGTCAGACCACAGGCCCATTTAACCTGAAGTTCTAGGTAAAATACTTGCAAAAAGTCAGATTAATGGAGCTTTTTGACTATTACTCACTGCCTCTAATATGATACAAATGATTTTACACAATGTTGATTGACTTAATCAACAGAAATCAAAGAGAATACAAGTATTAATTTGGCCTTATCGCTGCTTTGAAAAAACTGAATTCCTCTGTCTCCAAATGACTATAGGTAGAATAGAAAAAAACGTTGATCAACAAAGGCCCAATAATAATTCTAATTCTAACCAGGTGACTCCACCTAAGTCAAAGAGAAGACTCAGGACTTGGTCTTCCCATTTCATGTCTCAGGTATTCTCAAGTTGGTCACCATTTTCTTGAGAAATAGTGACCTGAGGATAATGAGCCAAGAAAGAAACTATATTGGAGGATTATATCCGAGAAAGAACTTTGGAAATAGTTACTGGCCCATGGAATCAGCTAGATAATACAATTCAGGGGTTCAGAAGATTTTCAGAGAATTTCCACAAAAAACATAAAAACTAAGACTAGAAAAGTTTTGTACTTGTGAGCCTGAAAACCAATATCTGGATCCCAAACTTGTCAATAAATCTTTTATGAAACTTATACATCCCCCAAGAAGAGGACTGCCTCTACAAGAAAAAAAATTGATAAGGCTCCATTTCTTGGAATTTCTGAAATAATTGGGTATCAGAATGGCTGGAGTGAAATGGGTGTAAACAAACTTTCTTTTATCATCTTATACAGAGTACAGAAATGCTAGAAAGTAAAGAGTACAGTAGGATGGGCTTGGGCAAATGTACAGATATGGGTAACAGGCCTCAAAAAGAATTTATCTCACTGTTTAGCCTACCCTTCCTGTCATTCTCTCATTCCTCCAATGACAGAAATTGGAATCTCACCACGAGAACACCAGGCAAATGTTGATTCTGGCTTGTACACCCTTGTGTGTAGCAGAGTCAAGTTATTATTTAATTGTAAATATATTTCTACCATTTCACATGCTGATCATTTATACAGAAAACTGACATTTTTGAACCACACTGTATTTCAAGTTTAAGCTGTTTTCTTTTAGTAAGGCTCTTTCTCACTGCTTTACATTGCACTTCATAGTCTGTGACTGTTTTATGCAGTTCACTTAATCTTTAACATTTTAAGTATCAATTAGGTGGAATGGGTCTTTTTTAAAAAATAGAAATACTTCAATTTTGTCCTAAATAGTTAAAAACAATACATTATTGCTATAAAATTTGGGAGTAAGGCATGTGGACACAATGAGGAAAATGCAATCACTCATGTTCTCACTATACAGAGATAACCATGAGGTAACTATTTTAGAATTTTTCCTTGAATGCTAATGTGTACTTATGTGAGTGTATATTTAATTCAAAATGTTCCATTTCATTAACTGCATTTTGTAATTATACATTTCATGCTTTCTTTTACTATTTATAATGTTAACTAGAGAAATGCTGGACTTACGGAAAAATCATGTGTAAAGTACAGGATTCCCCTATATCACCCTATTATTAACACTTTGCATTACTCTGGTATATTTGTTACAATTGATAAAAGCACATTTTTATAATTGTAACATTCATTATAATGAACGTATACCTTTCTACAGTCCCATGGATATTTCAATTTCTGTTCTAGTAACATATATACAACCAGAAATTTCACCTTTTAACCACCTTCAAGTATATAATTCAGTGATGTTGTGCTACCATCCCCACCATCCATTAATCAAATTTTTGCAACATCTCAAATGTTTGCAACCCCATGCAATTCAAGCATTAATACACTATTCCCTACCTCCACCCCATGCCCTAGTAACCCATATTTTGTAAGTTGGCTTATTCCAATTATTTCATATACTTGTTCTTTTGTGTCTAGCTTATTTCACTCAACATTATGTCTACAAGTTTTATCCAGGTATTAAAACTTCAGTTTTTATGACAGAATAGTATTCCATTGTGCCTATATTCCACATTTTGTTTCTCCTTTTATCAGCTGAGAACAGTTGAGTTGCCTCCATCTTTTGTTGATTGTGAAGAATAACTGCTATGAAAATTGGTGTGCAATTATCTACTTGAGTCTCTGCTTTGCTTTCAATTTTTTCAGATATATTTCTAGGAAATGGGATTGCCAGGTCATATGTTAATTCTATACTTGATTTACTGAGGAACAGCCTAACAGTCTGCTATAGTAATTTGATGCACAAAAGTTTTAAATTTTGGTAAAGTCTCATTTATCATTTTTTTCTTTTCCTGTTCATGCTCATGGTATAAAGTTTAAGAAACCATTGCCTAATGCAAAATGTTGAAGTTTCTTCCCTACATTTTCCTCTAGGAATTTTATATTTTTGAATCTTATATTTAAGTCTCTGATCCATTTGTTGGCTTTTTTCATGATATGATTTCTTTTTTTATTCTTTATTAGAGATGTTAGGGGTTTACAGAACAGCCACGCAATAAATACAGGATTCCAATACACCAACCCACCAACAATTTGCATTGGTGTGGAACATTTGGTATAACTGATGGGAGTACATTTTTGCAATTTTATTGTTAATTAAAGTCCATAGTTTAACTTAGGTCTCACTCTATGTGTGGAGTAGTTCCACGGGTTTTTTTAAACATTTTTATTCTGTTACTTTTCTAGTTTGCTAGCTGCCAGAATGCAACACACCAGGGACAGATTGGCTTTTAATAAAAGGGGATTTATTTTGTTAGTTCTTCAGAGGAAAGGCAGCTAACTTTCAACTGAGTTTCTTTCTTACGTGGAAGGCACAGGGTGATCTCTGCTGGCCTTCTCTCCAGGCCTCTTGTTTCCAACAACTTTCCCCGAGGTGATTTCTTTCTGCATCTCCACAGACCTGGGCTGAGCTGCGAGTGCTGAGATGAGGAATGCTGAGCTGCTTGGGCTGTGCTACGTTGAGCTCTCTCATCTAAGCACCAGCCAATTAAATCAAATGCCATTCATTGCAGCAGGCACGCCTCCTAGCCGACTGCAGATGTAATCAGCAATAGATGAGGTCACGTACCATTGGCTCATGTCCACAGCAATAGAACTAGGCACCTTCACCTGGCCAAGTTGACACCCGAATCTAACTACCACAGTTACCATACACATAATGTGATATTTCCTCTTTTAATCACATTCAGATATATATTTCAGTGGTGTTAATTGCATTCACAAAATATTCCAGTGTTCTATATAGTAATTCTGTAAATTTTAACCCTCAACTTCCCATTCCCTATACCTCACCCCATCCCCTGGTAATCTTTGTCTTAGACTCTGACTCTGTGAGTTTGCTTACTGTAACTGCTTCAAAAATGAGACCATACATTTGTCCTTTTTTTGTCCAGTTTATTTCACTCCACATGATATTCAAGGCTCATCCATGTCGTCACATGTATCAGGGTTCATTCTTTTTTGTGGTTGAATAATATCCCATTATATGTATATACCACATTTTATTTATCCATTCGTTGGTTCATGGACACTTGGGTTGCCTCCATCTTTTGACAATTGTGAATAATGTCTCTAGGAACATTCGTGCATGAATGTTCAAGCCCCTGCTTTCAATTCTTTGGGGTATATACACTATTAATGGGATTAGAAGGTCATATGGTAGTTCAATACCTAGTTTTCAAACACTTGTTATTTTCCATTTTATTTTAAGTAGTATCCATTTTAATGAGTATGAAATGGTATTTTTTTGAGCTTTGATTTGAATTTCTCTGATGGGTAATGGTGTTGAGTATCTTTTCTGTGATGTCTGGACATTAGTGTATCTTCTGTAAAGTTTGTTCAAGTCTTTTGGCCATTTTTTAATTGTGTTCTCATTTCATTTTTGTGTTGAAAGATTTTTTTATATATTCTGTATGTTAAACCTTTATGGGATTTGTGGTTTCCAAATATTTATTCCCATTTGGTATGCTGTCATTTATGATAAAGTCCTTTGAGGCCCAAAAACTTTTAATTTTGATGTGGTTCCATTCATTTCTTTTTTCATTTGTTGCTTTGCTTTGGGTGCAAAGTCTAAGAAACCATTGCCTAACACAGGTCCTGAAGATGCTTTCCTACATTTTCTTCTAGGATTTAGATCTTTGATTCATTTTAGCTGATTTTTGCATATAGTGTGAAGTAGGGGTCCTTCTTAATTTTCCTAGTAGAGACACAATTTCCCAGCACCACTTATTGAAGAGACTATTCTTCTCAATTGAGTGCTCTTTGACACCTTATCAAAAATCAATTGGCCACAAATCAAGGGTTGTTTTCTGAGCTTTCAATTTTATTCCATTGTTCTTTTTGTTGGTACTTATAACCATACCATGATGTGATTAATATGACTGTGAAATAAATTTTAAGATAAGGATGTATGAGTCCTCCAACTTCATTCTTCTTTTTCAAGATAGCTTCCACTTTTAGGGTCCCTTACCCTTCCATATAAATTTGATGACTGGCTTTTCCATTTCTGTAGAGAAGGTTGTTGTTTGATTACATAAAATATATAAATTACTTTGGGTAGTATGCTTAGCTATTTAATCTTCCAATTCATGGCATGGATTATCCTTCCATTTATTTAGGTTTTCTTTCACTTCTTTTAGCAATATTTTATAGATTTCTGTTTATCAAATCTTTTATATCATTGATTATATTTATTCTTAGATATTGGATTGTTTTCATTGCTATTGTGAGTGGAATTTTTTTTTCTTGATTTCTGTTCCTCATTGTTCATTGCTTGTATAGAAATGCTACTGATTTTTGGGTATTGCTCTTGTACCCTGCCACTTTGCTGAATTCATTTATTAGATCTAAAACACTGTCGTGAATTTTTCAGGATTTTCTGAATACAGGATCACATTATCCACAAATAGGGAAGGTTTTATTTCATCCATTCCAATTTGAATCTGGTACATTTCTTCTCTCATCCAGTTGTTCTGACTAGAACTTCCAGTACAATGTTGAATAGAGTGGTGACCACAGGCATCTTTTGTTGTTTCTCATGTTAGAAGGAGAGCTTTCAGTTTTTCAACAATAAGTATGATGTTTCTATGGGCTTTTCACATAAGCCCTTTTATCATGTTGAAGAAATTTCCCCCAATTCCTAATTTTATATGTGTTTTATGAAGAAGGGGTGCTGGATTTTGTCAGACACTTTTTCTATATCAATTGAGATGATCATTTGGATTTTTCCTTGCCTTCTGTTAATGTGGTGATTTACATTAATTG
Source organism: Myrmecophaga tridactyla (assembly GCA_004026745.1). Lineage (NCBI taxonomy): Eukaryota > Metazoa > Chordata > Mammalia > Pilosa > Myrmecophagidae > Myrmecophaga > Myrmecophaga tridactyla. Next base: position 28,107 of record PVIY010014342.1, on the reverse strand, counting down.
ATTTTCTTATGTTGAACCACCCTTGTGTAATTGGGAAAAATCCACTTGGTTGTGGTGTATAATTCTTTTCATGTGCTGTGAGACTTAGTTTGCTTGTATTTTATTTGGGATGTTTGCATCTTTTGTTATAGAAGATATTCATTGGTAATTTTCTTTCCTTGTGATATCTCTGTATGTCCTTGGTATGGAGGTAATACTGGCCTCATAGAATGAGCTAGACAGTGTTCCCTTCTCTTCAATTTTCTGTAATTGTCTGAGTGGGATTGGTGTTATTCTTCTTAGAATACTTGGTAAAATTCCACCTGTAAAGCAACCTGGTCTTTGGCTTTTCTTTATGGTATGTTTTTAATTTCTGATAAATTATCTTTACTAATTTTTAGCTTACTGATTATCTTCTATTTCTTCTTGATTCAGTGTAGTAGTTTGTGTCTAAATATTTGTCTGTTTCACTTATGTTAATAGTTTATTGCATGCAATTTTTCACAATATCCTCTTATGGTCCATTTTATTCAGTGGTGTTGGTAGTAATGTCCCCTTTTCATTTCCGATTTTAGCTATTTTTTGTCTTTTCTCTTTTTCTTCATCACAGTAGCTATAGATTTGTCAAGTTCATTGATTTTTTTTTCAAAGAACCAACACTTGATTTGTTGATTGTGTTGGTCTTATTTCTCTATTTAACTTATCCCTTCTAGTTTTTGTTATTTCCTTTCTTTTGCTTACTTTAGTTCTGATTTTCCCTTTTTTTTCTGGATCCTTCACTTGTGAGTTTACATCTCTAATATGAGATATTCTTTTTAATGTGAGCGTTTCGAGCTATAAATTTCCCTCTTAGTTCTGCCTTTGCTACATCCCATATGTTTTTACATGGTATGTTTTCATTTCCAGTCACCTATTATTTCCTAATTTCCCTAAAGATTTTTTCTTTAAGCCATTGGTTAAGAGTGTGCTATTTTATATCCATGCATTTGTGAAATTTCCAATTCTCTGACCATTATTAGCTTCATACCACTGTGGTCAGAGAAAAAAGCATTGTATGACTTCAGTAATTTTGAATATACTGGGACTTGTTTTGGACCTAAGTTATAGCTATAATGTCTGGTTATTCATATGCACTAGAAGAGAATGTTTTTCTGCTACTATTCAATGAATTGTTCTATATATGCCTACTATATTGAGTTGCTTTATTATTCAAGTCTTCTATATTCTTATCAATCTTGTCTAGATGTTCTATTCATTATTGAAAATAGACTTCTGAGATCTTCAACTATTAAAGTAGAACCATCCATTTTCCCCACCAAATCTGTCAATATTTTATTCATGTAGTTTGGGGTTCTGCTGATATGTGCTTCTATATTTATAATTTTTATGTTTCTTTGTTGAATTTTCTTTATCAGTATGGAATGACCTTCTTCGTTCCTTGTAATATTTTTGGTCCAAAAGTCTATTTTATCTGATATTACTGTCAAAACCCAGCTCTCTTTGGTTCATTATTTGATGGTATAATTTTTCAATCTTTTCACTTTGAATCAACTTTGGTCTTTAAATTTAACGTTAGTGTCTAATAAACAACATATTCTTGAGTCATGCTTTTTCTGCCATTTTGCCAATCTCTGCCTTTTGCCTGGATTTTTAAATCCACTAACATTTAAAGTAGCTACTGTTAATGAAAGAGTTTCTTTTGCCATTTTGGTAGTAGGTCTTTGTGAGTATTTTTCATATTTGACCCTCAATTCTTCCCTTAATGCCAACTTTGTACTTATTTAATATTTTGCATCCCTTTTCATTTCTATCTGCATATATACATTTTTTCTTTTATTTTCCTCCAAATGCAATTTTGTTGAGATATGTTCACATGCCATAGAAACCATCTAATGTATAAAATCACTGGCTCACAGAATCTCACATAGTTGTTTGTGATTTCATTGAATCTTTATATTGCTTTGGGTATTATTGTCACCTTAATCTTCCTATTCATGAACAAAAGAATATCCCCATTTATTTAGCTTTTTTTTTTATTACTTTTAACAACGTTTTGTAGTTCTCAGGTTTACAAGTTAATTTTTTTCCTAAATGTTTTTAATACAGTGATAAATTGAATTTTTTACTTAGTTTCCTCTTTAGATTGTTTATTGTTGGTGTGTAGAAATACAACTAATTTTTGCTAGTTTATTTTGTATCCTGCAATTTTGCTGATTTCAGCTATTATCTCTGTTTTTTTAATGAGGATTCTTTAGGGCTCTCTGCATATAATATAGTGCAATCTGCAAATTGTGGTAGTTTTACTTTTACCTTTACAATTTGGATACAATTTATTTCTTTTTGTACCCTATTTTTTTCTGGCTTGAATACTCAGGACTATGTTAAGTAGAAGTGGTGAAAGCAGACATCTTTGTCATGTTCCTCCTCTTTAGCACAAAGCTTTCAGACTTTCACTATGGTGTATGATATTACCTATGTATTTTTCATTTATAGGCTTTATCATGTTAAGGAAATTCCTTTCTATTCCTTGTTTATTGAGTGCTTTTATCATGAAAATGTTAAATTTTGTCAAATGCTTTCTCTGCATCAATTGAAATGATAATGTAGTTTTTTCCCTTCATTTCATTATTGTGGTGTATTGGATTAATTTTCTTATATTGAACCACCCTTGGGTATCTGGGATCAATACCACTCAGTCATATTGTCTAATCCTTTCAATATGCTTCTTTTCTTTCAATTTTAAACAGTTTTACCCACATGTCATATAATCCAACCTATGTGTATAGATATGCCTTTGCCAACAGAGTCTACCTGAAGACATTTGCTTTTTTCCCACAAAGAACACATACCCCTTTGATGCCACCACCTGTTGCCATTTAATTTTGGCATAATGAATGCCCTTAGTCACAGTCAGTGGAAGCACTTTACAGTGTTAGTGTTGGCTGTAGACCCTAGCTTGCATTGATTGTGCTTTTTCCCATATACCATCTATTTTCAACACTCTGCAATATTGACATTCATTTTTTCTTCCTCATACAAAAACAGTTTTTGATTTGTACGTTTAATAACCATCATTGCACACTCTAGGAATTCCTAAATCCTATCATCTCAGGCTTTATCCTCTATCTTTCCTTCTAGTTTCATATGTCTTTCTTCCTCTGTCATACTCATATTCAGTTTCATTCAATATACTTATATTTTTGTGCTGCAATCAGGTAGTATTGTGCCATCAATTTCTGCATTTTTACAGACAGTGTTGTTGCACAATCTGTATTCCTTCAGCACCAATTGCTTAGTTTCTACCTACTTCTATCTCCTGATAACCTGTGTTCTTAACTTCAATTCTCCAAGTTCACTCATTAATGTTAGTTCATATTAGTGAGACCATACAGTATTTGTCTTTTTGTTTCTGGCTAATTTCACTCAGCATAATGTCCTTAAGGTCCATCTACATTGTGTTACATGCTTCATTACTTTATTCTGTCTTACGTTTGTGTAGCATTTCATTGTATGTGTATACCACAGCTTGTTTAGCCACGCATCTGTCAATGGATATTGGGGTTGATTTCATCTCTTGGCAATTGTAAATAATGCAGCATATTGTGTGCAAATGTCCATTTGTGACCTTGCGCTCAGGTCCTCTGAATATATACCTAACAATGGGATTGTTAGATCATATGGCAATTCTATAAGGTCTGAGGAACCGCCAAACTACCTTCCAGAGGGGTTGTACCATTTTACATTCCCACCAACAGTGGATAAGTTTCCCTCTGTCTCCACATCCTCTCTAGCATTTGTTGTTTTCTTTTTTTTAATAATGGCCATTCTAGTGGGTGTCAGATGAAATCTCATTGTGGTTTTTGTTTTGTATTTCCCTAATCACCAGTGAAGTTGAGCTTCTTTTCATGTGCTTGTTAGCCATTTGTATTTCCTCTTTTGAGAAGTGTCTATTCATGTCTTTTGCCCATTTTTTAATTGAGGCAGTTGTCTTTTTGTTGTTGGGTTGAAGACTCTTTATATATTCTGGATACTAAAACCTAATCTGATATATGGTTTCCAAATATTGTCTCCCATGTGTCTTTTAATTTTCTTGACAAGGTTCTTTGATGCCCGAAAGTGTTTGATTTTGAAGAATTCCATTTATCTATTTCTTTCTTCAATGCTTGTGCTTTGGGTATAATTCCAAATTCCTTTGGGAAAAGGTCTAGGAATTTGTCTCCTGTTACAAGATTTATGCATTATTCCCTTACATTTTATTCTAAAGGTTGTATGATCTTAGTTCTAATGTTTAGGTCTTTGATCGATTTTGAGTTCATTTTTATATAGGTTGTGAGATATGGATCCTCTTTCATTCTTTTGCATATAGATATCCAGTTCTTCAAGCACAATTTATTAAAGATGCTACTCTGTCCCAGGTGAGTTGACTTGACCACCATATCAAAGATCAATTGGCCATAGATGAAAGGGTCTATATCTGAACACTCTATTCTATTCCACTGGTCAGTATATCTATCTTTATCCAAGTGCTATGGTGTTTTGACCACTGTAGCTTTGTTGAGAATTTTGCATCTATATTCATTTTTGTTCTGGTCTGCTAGCTCCTGGAATGCAATATACCAGAAACAAAATGGCTTTTAAAGGGGGGAATTTAATGAGTTGCTAGTTTGCAGTTCTAAGGCTGAGAAAATGTCCCAATTAAAACAAGTCTATAGAAATGTCCAATCTAAGGCATTCATCCAGGGAGAAATACCTTGGTTCAAGAAGGTCGATGAAGTTCAGGGTTTTTCTCTCAAATGAGAAAGCACATGGCAAACACAGTCAGGGCTTCTCTCTCAGATGGAAGAGCACATGGTGAACATGGTGTCATCAGCTAGCTTTCTCTCCTGACTTCTGGTTTCATGAAGCTCCCCGGGAGACATTTTCCTCCTTCATCTCCAAAGGTCGCTGCCTGGTGACTCTCTGCTTCATGGTGCTGCAGCATTCTCTGCTCTCTCTGAATCTCTTTCATTCTCCAAAATGTTTCCTCTTTTATAGGACTCCAGAAGCTTATCAAGACTCACCCAAATGGATGGAGACATGTTATCACCTAATCCAGCTTAACAACCACTCTTGATTAATCACAGCTCCAGGGAGATGATCTGATTACAGTTTCAAACATACAGTATTGAAAAGGGATTATTCTGCTTTTACAAAATGGGATTTTGATTAAAACATGGCTTTTCTAGGGGACACACATCCTTTCAAACCAGCACAATTTTCTTTTCTTGTAGTTTCTTTATCTGGCTTTGGTATTAGAGTGATGTTGGTTTCACAGAATGAGTTAGGCAGCTTTCCTTCCTCTTCAAATGTTGAAGAGTTTGATCAGGATTGGTACTAATGCTTTCCTGAATGCTAGGTAGAATTCACATGTGAAGCCATCTGGTCCTGGACTTTTCTTTTTTTAGGAGCTTTCTTGATGACTGATTCAATCTCTTTATTTGTGATTGGTTTGTTGAGGTCTTCTATTCCTTCTTAAGTCAGTGCTGGTTGTTCATGCCTGTTCTAGTTTGCAAGCTGCCAGAAAGTGATATACCAGAAAAGGAATGGCTTTTCAGAAGCAGAATTTATTAAGTTAAAAGTTGACATGTCCTAAGGCCATGGAAATGTCCAAATTAAAGCAAGGCTATATAAATCTCCAATCTAAGGCGTCCAGGGAAAGATACCTTAGTTCAAGAAGGCCGATGACATTCAGGATTTCTCTCTGAGCTGGAAAGGCAGATGACAAACATGGTGACATCTCCTAGCTTTCTCTCCAGGCTTCTTGTTTCATGAAGCTCCTCTAGGGGTGTTTTGCTTCTTCATCTCCAAATGTCGCTGGCTGTGTGGGCTCTAAAGCTTTTTAAAAAATGGTTCCTTCTTATAGGGTTCCACACTGAATGGGTGGAGACTCATTTCCATGGAAACAATCTAATCAAAATTACCACCCACAATTGGGTGGGTCACATCTCCATAGAAAATATAAAAGCTCCCACCCAGAAATATTGAATGCAGATTAAAGGACATGGATTTTTCTGGAGTACACAACAGATTCAAACCAGAACAATGTTTTTCTAGGAAGTTTTCCATTTCATCTACTTTGTCTACCTTATTAGCATGTAGTTGCTTGTAGTATACTCTCATTTCCCTCTTTATTTCTGCAGGGTCAGTGGTTATGTCTTCTCTTCCATTTCTGATTTTATTTATTTGCATTTTCTTTTTCTTTTTTTTGTCCACCGATATTATTGATTTTCACAAAAAACCAACTTCTGGTTTTGTTGATTTTTTTAATTATTTACACAATCATGTATTTTTGCTCTAATCTTCATTATGTCTTGCCTTTTGTTTGCTTTGGGGGTTAGTTTATTGTTCTTTCTCTATTTCTTCCAAGTGAACAATTAATTCCTCAATATTTTCTTTTTCTTCTTTTCTAATATAGGCATTTAAGCAATAAATTTCCCTCTTAGCACTGCCTTTGCTGCATCACATAAATTTTGATGTGTTGTGTTTTCATTTTCATTTACATTGAGAAATTTACAGATTTCCCTTGTAATTTCTTCCTTGACCCACTGGTTGTTTAAGAGTGTGTGGTTTAGCCTCCATATGTTTGTGAATGTTCTGGTCCACTGCTTGTTATTGATTTCCAACTTCACTCCTTTAGGAACTGAGAACATTGTTTTATGATTTCATTCTTTTTAAATTTATTGAGATTTACTTTGTGACCCAGTATTTGTGACCCAGTATTTGGTCTATCCTTGAGAATGATCCAAGAGCACTTGAGAAAAGTGTGTATCCTGCTGTTGTGTGGTGTAATGTTCTGTAAATGTCTAATAAGTCTAGTACATTTATTGCAGTATTCAAATTCAAATTCTGTTTCTTTATTAGTACTCTGTGTAGATGTTCTACCTATTGATGAAAGTGGGGAATTGAAGTCTCCAACTATCGTGGTAGAGGTGTCTATTTCTCCCTTCATGTTATCAGTATTTGCTTCATAATTTGGAGCACTCTGGCTCACTGCATAAACATTTATGATTGTTTTCTCTTCTTGTTGAATTTTTCCTTTCGTTAATACATAGTACCCTTCTTTGTCTCTTTTAATTATTTTACATTTGAAGTATAATTTGTTGGATATTAGGATAGCTACTCCTGCTCTTTTCTGATTATTGTTTCCATAAAATATCTTTTCCCAACCTCTTACTTTCAACCTATTTTTGTCCCTGGGTCTAAGTGAGTCTCTTGTAGACAGAATATAGATAGGTTTTGTTTTTTTAATCCATTCTGCCAGTCTATGTCTTTTGATTGGGAAGTTTAATGCATCAATATTTAGTGTTATTACTGTAAAAGCAGTACTTTCTTCTACCATTTGTCTTTTGGATTTTATTTGTCATATCAAAATTTTTCCCTTTTTACCTTTACTGATAGTCTTCATTTCTACACTATTGTCCATACCTGTCTCTCCTGCCTTTTCGTATCTGATTGTAGAGCTCCCTTTATTATTTCTTGCAGAGCCAGTCTCTTGGTCACAAATTCTCCCGATGATCATTTGTCTGAAAATATTTTAATCTCCTCTTCATGTTTGGAAGACAATTTTTCTGGATATAAAATTCTTTGTTGACAGTTTTGCTCTTTTAGAATCTTAAAATATCATATCACTGCCTTCTTGCCTCCATGGTTTCTGCTGAGAAATCCACACCTACTGTTATTTGGCTTCCCTTTTATGTGATGGATTGCTTTTCTCTTGCAACTTTCAAAATTCTATCTTTCTCTTTGACACCTGACAATCTAATTAGTAAGCATCTTGGTGTATGTCTATTTGGATCTATTTTGTTTGGAGTATGCTTCACTTCTTGAATCTGTAATTTTATGTCTTTCATAAGAGATGGGAAATTTTCAGTGATTATTTCCTCCATTAGTCTTTCCCCTTCTCTTTTCTTTTGTGGACACCCACAACACATATATTTGTGAGCTTCATGTTGTCTGTCAATTCCTTGAGACCCTGCTCATATATTTTTCCATTTTTACTTATATTTTCTTTTGTGTGTTGGATTTTAGATATCCTGTCTTCTAGATCACTAGTTCTTTTTTCTGCCTCTTCATTATAGGTCTCAATTGTTATTTCACCTCTTCTATTGTGCTTTCCATTCCCATTAGTTCTGTGATTTTTTTTTCAAACTTTCAATTTCTCCTTTATGTTTGCACAATGTCTTCTTTATATCCTTCTTCAACTAGTTGATTTGGTTTTTTATGAGATTTCCCATGTCTGTTCTAATATCCTGAAGAAGAATTTTTATGTTTCATTTAGTTTATCCAATTTGGGGACATACTATTGTTCACTTATAATCTTTTTCTATTTTTGTGAAGTCGGTAGTAATATCCCTTCTTTCATTTCTGTTTTAATGACTTGATTATTAATATAATAGTCTCATGTTTTGTTACTCAATCTGGCAAAAGGTTTATCAATTTATTGATCTCTCAAAAATACAACTTTTGACTTGTTTTTCAGTCCTATTTCCCTATTTAGTTTATCTCCACTCTAATCTTTCTTATTTTCTTCTTTGTACTTTACCTTGGATTTAGTTTGCTCAGTGTTTGCCTATATTATTGATTTGAGATGGCTCTTCTTCTTCAACGTACACATTTACATCTTTAAATTTCTCTGTGAGATCTGATTTCTCAGCCTCCCATAAGTTTTGTCATGTTGTATTTTCATACTCATTGATCTGAATGTATTTCCTAATTTCTTTTATGATTACTTCTTTGATCCTCTGGTTAAGAATATGTTTCCAGGTCATATGATAATGCTATTTTCAATTTTCTGAGGAAATATTTAACTGATTAACATAGTGAGTGCACAAAATTTAACACTGTCACCAGCAATGTATGTATTCCATTTCTCCACATCCTTGCGAACACTTCTAATATCTGTTACATCTTCAGTTATGTTCTCCCTTTCATGTCTAATATTATCTTTTTCTTCTTTCTTTTGGTACTTTTATCTTTGCCAGATGTTCTCATGTTTACAAGATTCATTGTTAGGTATTTTTTAGATTTTTGTTTTGTAACTTCTTAGACCATTAGTTTTTAGAAATTTTTCTTTCTCTTATATGCATTAAATGGAATATATTTCCCTCTACTATACATGTCAATTTTAAATATAACCTTTTATCATCCTAGAATTAGTATCATAAAATGTGCATTATAAAAAATTACAACATACTAACAAGCAAAAATAAAATGCAAAATTATACTCCTACTACAGATAGGTTGCCACTAAATGCTTTATTTCTATTTCACATCTTATGTATTTAACAGTTTTTTATGTACTTTTTCAAACTTCGTTGTCTTTGTTGATATTTACAGCTGTTGTTCTTAAAATTTATACAACTACTTTCATTTTATTTTGAGTCTCTATATTCAACAATCTAAATCCTTAGTTGGCTATGATACTGCTAACAGATTTTCTGCTGGCTCTCAGTTATAAAGCCATGGTCCTCCTGTGCTCAGTGAGTTTTTACTACAAGCTATTCATTTTCCTAATCTTTTCTGTGGAAACGCTTTGATATCTGTGTTGAGGGTGAGTTTCTCCAAAGACGATTTACCTCTGTTTCTTCTAGATACCCAAAGTACTCAGCAAGTGTGCTCTGTGCATTGGCACCAGTCTGAAAAATATTTACCATTTGAAGACAAGAAGTTAGTCCCAGAATATAAGTCAACTAGAGCATTAAGCACACTGGTTAGTTCAGTTCTCACTATTTCATAGAAATACTTTCTTGATGAATGAAGTAATGAATTCATTTACAATCTGCTACAAGCTCCTTATCTCATAGCAGATTTATACCAACTAAGCTATGAACTGGCTATGTTGAGTCATATTTGCCTAGAGTACCACCAATCCTGGACATCTTTAAACAAAATTTTGCAGTTTTGTGTTTCTCAGCCTTTCTAAGTAGTGTGAAATTGGACTGCCCTGGACATCACATTGGTATAAAATGTTTTATAGCTACAATTCCCAGGGGAGATTAAAATTATCTCATCCCCTTCAATCAGTGCCTTCAATCAGACACAGAACTTCCCTTGCAGTTTTTTGGGAAGATAGTTATTTCATTAATTATCTTTCTATTATTGGTTTATTCCTTTAGGACCCCACATTTATACTTGTCAGTCTTTACACCTTGATTGAGTCATTGTTCCTGTTCTCTGAATATTTTGAAGATAAAAAAATGCCTATGCTCAAATCCACTTGGTTTGAAAATTTTTTTCAATGCTAAAGCCAAGTTCAGTGTTCCATTACATTTTGGTGTTGCTCCCATTTAGTGTTTGTTTTCATTAGCATGCACTTGTTTTTCCAAACAAATAGTGCATTTGATAAGATTTCTAAAATATTTTATCCAATATTTTAAATTATTGGATTTGATAATTAGTCCTCCATGCATTACCTCAACATAACAGTGAATTCCTCTTTTAATTTCTTTTAAAAGTGCTCCCACACTTTTAATTCTCAAAATAATCAAGTGGCAGTTGTTTCCAAATACTTTTTTTTTACAGATTAATGTAGTTGGGTCTGCACATGCTAATGGTTATTCTTTTCTTTATTTTGGTTATATTCCAATGAAATATTAATAAATAAAAGAAATATGTGACAGTACCTTTCTGTTCTATTATCCACTTAAGGGATAGTCAGTAAAATTATAGACTGAATCATAGGGTCTCATTATATACTTTTTAAAAATTCTTTAGGTAATTAATTTTAAAAAAATTGTTAGCATCATGCCTTTAGTTTTAATAATCTGAGTAGACTTGAATAACAAGAGATTTCTTTTCCTCTTTCCATAATATTTCAGGAGTAACATTGCAATGGCTGAGGAAAGAAACAGCACTACAGTTAATAGGTTCATTCTCTTGGGATTCTCTGAATTTCCAAACCTCACAGTGATCCTCTTTTCAATATTCCTAGGAATCTACTTCATGACAGTGTCCTGGAACCTGGGGCTCATCATCCTGATCAAGATAGATTCTCACTTGCACACACCCATGTACTTCTTCCTCAATAAACTTGCCTTCTTAGATATCTGCTATGTTTCTACCACAGCACCCAAGATGCTCTCAGACTTCTTTCAGGAGCAGAAATCCATCTCCTTTATGGGGTGTGCCATGCAGTACTTATTCTTTGCTAGCGTGGGCCTGACTGAGTGCTGTCTTCTGGCAGCCATGGCTTATGATCGATATGCTGCCATTTGTAATCCCCTACTCTACACAGTCATCATGTCCCCCACCCTCTGTGTGAAGATGGTGGCAGGATCTTGTATAACTGGATTCTTTGGCTCATTTATCCAAGTGTGTGCCTTACTTCAGCTCCATTTCTGTGGGCCAAATATCATCAACCACTTCTTCTGTGATCTACCCCAATTGATGACCCTGTCCTGCTCTGACACCTTTGTCTTACAAGTCATCATTTCTGTGGTCACTGTGGTCTTTGGATTTGCTTCTGTCCTAGTTATCATGACATCCTATGGTCACATCATTGCCACCATTCTGAAGATCACTTCAGCTGAAGGAAGGTCCAAGGCCTTCAATACCTGTGCTTCTCACCTAACAGCAGTGACCCTCTACTATGGCTCAGGCACTTTTGTGTATTTGTGTCCTAGCTCTGATGATTCCCTTAACCAAAACAAGCTGGCTTCTGTTGTATACAATGTGGTGATCCCCATGTTAAATCCATTGATCTACAGCCTAAGAAACAAGGAAATCAAAGATGCCTTAAACAGATGTAAGATGAGAATATTCTCGCGAAATTATTGATTATGGGGTGTCTTTTAGGGCAAGATATACACAAAATACACCATGTCTGAAAAAATGTAAATAATAAAATTTATTACCCTTTTTAATAGATTGTGTAGTTTTACATCAATATCTGCTCCCACTCCATTCTGAGGGAAGATTAAATTTCATCATCTCTTTGTAGTCAGCCTTGGTCATATGATTTGTTCTTGTAAATGAAACAAATGTCTTTTTCAGACAGAGGCAGTGAACAGAAGTGACAAATATTCTTTCCAGGCAGAGGCTTTATTTGTGTTTTCCAGCTGCTTGTTTCCAAATGATCTCATTTGTTTTTTGACTGAGAAAGATGTTTAATATAATGGTAGTGGTGGTGATGATGATAATGATGGTATGATCCCGGAGAAGAGCTCTAGCTGAACATGTTTTATGATGAACATATATGTTAGCAAGAAATAAAATCTTGTTTTAAATGTCATTACTGTAACTTACCTACATCTATCAAAAATAGTATGGAAGTTTGCACAGATAGTGATGTCCTATTGTAAAGGAAAATAAAAATAAATTTGCAAGTGTCTTTAGGGTCATGATATAGGGGGTAAGAAATCTCTTATCAAAAAAAGTATAACAAGTCATGTTTGACAATAAAACATTTTGTACAACTGTTACCTGGGGTAACTTAGAGGAAGAGTATATAAATACTTAATATATAGCTTATGAGAAAAGCAATATCACCAAACAGTGCCCATTATAGATATCAGCTTTATATGTTAAACCTGCAAAACTAGTGGTAGTTAAAGTATTATGTAATAATTTAAAACATGTATGTTTAATTTATTCAAATAAAGGATGTTATCAGAATATGATGAAGGAAGAAGAATATTAAAGTACTAAGTGTTTTTGGAAAAGAACAAACTGTAACCTGTAGAATACAAAATAAAATATTAGAAATGAAACTTGAAACTCAGTGGATGGCTTAAAGTTTCAAATAACAGCTTAATGATATGATAAATTAACCAGAAAAGGGATCTTTAAAAATTAAATAGGATGCCTTAGAGAAATGCAAAAAACAAAACAAAACAAGAAAACAAAATTGGATGTTTCAGTGATGTGTAGGATAGAATGAGAAGATCCAATATACATGTAATTGGGGTACAATGACATAGAAAATATGAAAAAGTGTGGGAGATGAAAATTTCAGAACACTGTTTTCATTTAGTAAACAGCACACCAGGCTTATTGTTGTCATATTGAAGGAAAGTCCATGAAACTTGCCTGTTCCGACCATCATGATCACAAGAAGTTCAATATATAATGTAGCTGTTCAATAAGTTATTTGGGTTTTTTGTTGTTGGTAATGATGAAGATCACAATGATGATTGAGTCAATCTTCTGTTCTTTTTCCACAAGATCCCTCCCTCCATTCATCTCACTGTGGTCAGAATATCCCCTAAGTCTGAAGTGCAAATACACTGACTCCTACTATTCTCCTCTTCCCATAATGAGATCAGACTTTTTTACTTTCTTTGCCAGTTAGTCTTCTCATTCCTTCATAATCTTCAAAATTGTACACCAGGAAGAAATAACTGATCTTATTTAGGAAAATAACTCTGTATTCTTTACTTCTTTGGATATGGTCTTATGCCTCTTGTTGGGATATTCCATTTCTTCTTCATTTCTGCATCCATATGGTTGGAAATGATTAGAGAGAAGGAAGGCATTTTGATGGCTAATGTTGATAAGTATTTTAGTTCATACACATATTTTATTGCAATAATGTCCCAGCTTGCTCTAGAAAAAAATCTCCTAATTTCTACTTTCTACCCTAATAACAACTAACAAATTAAGTTTTCAATGCATTTTTTTTATTTTCAAGGATTTCCATGATTTTCTTCCTAATTTTGGTTCATCTAAATAAATATTTATTTCTTTTGAGGATTGTCATAAAGACTCTCTAGTCATCTTGAACCATCTCGAAGGTTGTATACTACCAAATGGAAAATACTCTTTTGGTGACTTGCCAGTTATACTGAAGACCTTGTACTTTGTATTCCCAAACAGGCCCTAAAGTAAGAGAGAGAAAATATCTCTCTTAAATCCTGCCCCAGTATTCTAATCCTCATGCCCATTGACTAAACATCCTGACCATCAATTAATTAAAAAAAAAAGTCTTTAATTTGAAAACCTTGGAAAAACTTCAGAGTGACTCAAAATCCAATGAAATTATGTGCTACTGCAGTAAGAGATTCCATTTTACTGGTTGGGGGTCTAGTTTCCATTAGATTTTCAAAGGTATCACTGAACATAGTAGATCAAGAATCACTATCCCAGATAATCTAATTCATAATTTTTTTCTGAATTGAGGAGAAGAAATATGCACATGTAGGAATCAGAGCCTCCTGGCTTTTTCAATCTTGCCTTACTATTGAGTCTCAGGAACATTTGTAGAGTCATTAAATTGGCTAAGTTAATCATTCCAAACTATTGATCCTTGTTGTTGACTCCTCCAGCCATTTTGGCTCTATTTTCTATATCATTCCTGGCTGTTTGTTAGAAAAAAGTTTATTTACAGAAATGTCAACATTTCCTGGTTATAGATTAAGTGAATGTTAGTTGAAAATAAGTTATTAAAGGAATCAACTCTACCCTCTTCACTTCCTATATGAGGGTCAGTATGACTCAGGGGTTTCTCCAGGCATCAAGTTAATAGTAGAAACAGCCTGAGCAGAATCTGTTTCACCTTATAGAGAGATGACAGTTCATTCTTAATCTGCCTATCCCCAAGTCTCCATATTTGTCAAGTCTGTCATGGGGAATCTGAAAATAAGACATGTTAGTAAATAATGTACTTCAAATAGATTTTCTTTCTTCTTCTGCCACTGTTCTTTTTTCTGTATGCTCTATGTCTGGGGTCACAATTATTTCTTTGTCAATGTGAATATCCCATTATTGTATCACCACTTCATTGCAATTTTTGTTTGGTTGGTTGTTTGTTTGTTTTGGGAAGTGCATGGGCCAGAAATCAAACCTGGGTCTCCCTCATGGTAGGCGAGAATTCTACCACTGAACTACCCTAGCATTCCCTTCTGCCACTGTTCTTAAATATCATAATCTTGATGTCATTTCTTCAAAAATGTCTTAAGAAACAGCTCATTTGAAAGAATTAACTCATTATAATCCTTGTCAGGAGGAAACTAAGAAGGCCTATTTTATTAACAAGGGTTAAATCAAATAATTGACTCATTGTCTCCAGTATACAATTTTCCTATTAGTTAAGTTTGTCTGAAGCAAATGAGAACAAGTACAGTACCTTATCTAAATAGTTCTGCACACCAACAAATGTCAGGGTAGGTGAACTCCTTCCAAAGATTAATATTGTTGATTACGACCAAAATAGCCTTTAAATGAAAGATTAGAAATGCAGCAAAATGTTAGCAAGAAATCCAGAATGAAAATTGAAATTATACCTACTATAAATAGAAATAGAAGGCTTACTATATACTACACACTCTAACTGTTTTTTTTTTTTGCAACTCAACCTCAAATATTTATTTTCATAAGAGCCACAGTGAGGGCCTGGGTCCTCTGCACAGAGACCCTGGTGTCAGTCTTCACAAGATGGTCAGTAAACTCCTGATAAGGAGACTTGGTGAGTACAGTCTCTTTCTAGAGTCAAGAGTAAGATAGCTGTATGTCCTGGAGATGGCATGGAAAGTGGCCTTCACGAAGTTGCTCAGGTTGGCCATACAACCCACAACCCAAGTGTAGCAGTCATCAATACAAGCCATCAGCAGCATCTTCTTAGGCAGAGGGGCCAAGACAATGCCAGTGCCCCTGGGAGTGGGCATGAGGTGCACCAGCACAGAGCCACAGTATCCTGTCACCTTGCAAGGGACAGTGTGGGGCTTGCTGATCTTATTCCCCCCAGTAGCCCTGGTGCACAGGGACAATGGAGAGCTTGGCCAAATAATGGCCCCACAGATGTCAGTGGCTACCTTCTTGGAGCACTTCATGCCCAGACCACATGTCCCTTGTAGTCCCCAATGGCAACAAAAGCCTTGAACCTGGTCTGCTGGCCAACACAGGTCTGCTTTTGCACTGGCATAATTTTCAAAACTTCATCCTTGAAGGATATCTCCAGGAAAAAGTTGGTGATTGCAAACTTCTTAATGGGCAGAGAGAACAAATATATCTCTGCCAGGTACTTGATCTTCATGTCCTTGACCAAGTGGCCCAGCTTGGTGACAGGGAGCCTGGGCCTTATCCTCAGTCTTGCCTGTGCAAGCTCCATGGCTGTAACGTTGGCCTTGACCATGGCTGCGACCTTGGCCTTGGATCCAGCTGTCAAAGTCTCCATTGAATCCACCGCTGCCTCCCATTCCAGGGCCCCTGGGGCCTCCAGAACCTGCCACAGTATGGGGGTCATCAGCTATTTGGTGTTTACTTGAAGAAGAAGCTCTAAATGCTTTTTAAAGCATAATCCAATGTAATTCTCTCTGACTGCTGCTCTGTGAACTACCTGTTAACTTTAACTGCATGTGGCTTGGAAATGTCATGTCTCCCAAGACTCACAACCAGTGGGTGTTAGAGCTAGAATTCAACTGACATTTGCTGATTCTAAAACCCATCTTGAAAACTGCATTGTTGTCCCTCTGTCTTAAAATGGTCTGATTGAATTCCTAAATGCCTCAATTTTCTCATTTATGCACAGGAAATAATATCCTTTCTACAATACAGTCTGCTGTCATGAGTGAATCAAGTAAGATATATGAGAATACTTCTGGATGTATCTATCTAAACTGAACATACTTTGTAAACAGTGAAGTGTGTTGTGTGTGTGTATATATATTTACATAGTGTATTATTATCAAGCTACATTACCTGCTAGCACTATCACCCTTAGCTTCTCTGCCTTCAGTTTCTTCAACCAAAAATTAAGGGTACTAGACTAGTCTATAGGTCCTTTCCATCTCAAATGACTTCAAAGATAACAAAGAAAAGCCCACAGTCATGACATTATGATAGGAGCATGGGAGAGTGAGTAATTGCTGTTCACTGAACTGGAATCCTCTAACACATTGGGGATGATCAGATTCCTAGTGAGCAGAAGCAGAATCACCAAAAGCAAGGGGGTCGTGGCTACCAAAATGGACAGCAGACTCAAAGCAGCAGTCAAAATAATCTGACTCACAGAGACTTAAGGCTTTGGCTAGCAGATTGTGGGGTAGATAGAAGTAAACAAGATGGGCAGACTACTAAGTCCTTATTTGATCTGTCTAAGCAAAAGAGTTTTAAGTCAAGTGAAAACATGTCTAAATTAAAATTACAAAAACAGAAAGTCAAAACCCCTAAATGAAATCCCAGACTTGAGACAGTTCACAGACCCAGACCTGAGTAAATGAGGGGAAAGCCAGGAGGTCTTGGGAAAGAGCTCTATTCCACTTTCAAAGATTGTTCAACTTCTTCCCAGCCTTCTCCCAAGGAGATCTACAGCATTACCAGGCTAACTGTGCACTGGGACTAGGAAATGATCAGATAATGTCAAGATTTAATAGACAGTGGCTCAGAAGTGAGATTAATTCAAGGACACCCAAAACATCACTCTGGTCCACAAGACAGCACAGGGGCTTATGGAGGTCAGGTGATCATGGAGTTTTAACTTAGGCCCATCTCACAGTGAGTGGGTCCTGTGGGTCCCTGGACCCATTGCTTGGTCATTTATGCAATTTTAGAATGAATAAATGGAATAGACATAGTCAAAAACTGGCAGAATCGCCACATTAGCTCCCTGACTAATGTACTGAGGTCTATTATGGTAGAGAAGGCCATGTGGAAGCTACTAGAACTGCTACTAACTATCAAACTAGTAAATCTGAAGCAAATATTGGATTCTTGGAAAGATTGCAGAGATTAGTGCCACTCTTACAGACTTGAAGGATGCATGAGTGGTGATTCCCACTAAATCCCCATTTAACATTCTTATTTGACCTGTGCAGAAAACTGATGGGTCTTGGAGGATGACAGTGGATTATTGTAAACATTACCAGGT
Organism: Myrmecophaga tridactyla; assembly: GCA_004026745.1. Classification (NCBI taxonomy): domain Eukaryota; kingdom Metazoa; phylum Chordata; class Mammalia; order Pilosa; family Myrmecophagidae; genus Myrmecophaga; species Myrmecophaga tridactyla. Next base: position 10,289 of record PVIY010014342.1, on the reverse strand, counting down.
GGTAACTTCAATTTCAGCTTCTGTTCCAGATGTGATATCATTGCTTAAGCAAATCAACAGATCCCCTAATACCTGGTGTTTTAGTTTGATAATGCTGCTGGAATGAAATATACCAGAAATGGAATGCCTTTTAATAAAGGGGATTTATCAAGTTACAAGTTTACAGTCCTAAGGCCACAAAAATATCCAAGATAAGCATCCAGAAAATGATATCTCGAATCAAGAAAGGCCAATATCTGTCACATGGGAAGGCAGATAGCTGGCATCTGCTGGTCCTTGTTCCAAGTTCCATTCATTACAACTTCTGATTCCAGTGACTTCTTCTCTAAGTATCTTGACTTAGCTTCTCTGGGGCAAAATTCTGGGTTCCAGCTTGCTTAGCATCTCATGAGAAGGCATATGGTGAGGTCTACTGGGCTGTTCATCTCCAAACAGCCATATCTAGGTGTCTGCTCTCTATATTGGCACTGCAAACATCTCAAAATGTCTCTGTCTGTGCCAGTTCTGGTTCCTGTCTAGTTCTGTTGACTCTCTCAGCTCCTGGCACCTCCTGGGGCTTTTACATTTCCAAACATCAGTGTCTACATCTGCATCTAAGGTTTCTCCAAAATGTTTCCCTTTTAAAGGACTACAGTAAATGAGTCAATAACCACCTTTAATGGGTGGAGTCACATATCCATCTATTCAAAATGTGACACTCACAATTGTGTGTGTCACATCTTCATGGAACCAATATGATCAAGAAGTTCCACCCTAAATTATAGGTCTGTCCCTCGGAAGATTGGATGAGGATTAAAACATGGCTTTTCTGTGGTACTTAATATTTTCAAACAAGCACATTCCACCCTCTGGATCGCAAAAAGACATGTTCTTTCCATATGCAAAGCACATTTATTCCATAACAATATCACAAAATCCTTAAGCTAGCTCTAACACTACAAATACCATTCAAAGACAAGGACAAAAATCTCATCAAAGTCAGTTATGGGTATGTTCTGTTCTAAGGCAAAAATCCTCCTCTGACTGTTGACCTAGAAACCTAAAACATCCAGTGGCCATGTTCTCTCCAAATCCTAGGGTGAGAGTTGCAAAATTGGGAGGCACTGGGAAGACCACCTATTTTTGGCTCCACCCTCTCAAAGCCTTCTCTGGGACACAGGTTCTCTACCTTCTCTTAGACACCCACTCAACCTTTACAATACAATGGGGCAGCAGCCAGCCTCCCTCAAATCCTCTCTGAGTATTTGTGCTCCAGCCTCTCTGAGACATGAGGCAGCAAACTCTTCCTGAGCAACAAGTTGGAAAGCCTGTCCTCTGATTCTGGGGCAAACTCACTGTCTCCAAGTGTGTGTTCCCTGGCTTGAGGTATCCTGGCTCAAGACCTTAGCTTCATGGTTCTGTCTCTAAAGTCATTTTTCCTTCAACTTTGTCCCTTTTCTGTCCCTATTAGTCCAGACTGGCAATGGTTCCCTTTAAACAGGTCTCACAAGAAACTTGTTGGTTTTTCATGCAGTATTTATGGGTCACACTCATCAGATACTAGAACCTTCCATAAATCCTTTCTGGATAACTCTATTTCCAATTCTTGCTTTTTCTGAAATGGCTGAATAGTTCCATGTTTGGTTAAATCTTTTTGTGGGGCACTAATTTCTGGGGTCTCCCTTTCTGGAAGCCAAGTAATTTCCAAACCTTAAATTTCTGTTTTCTTTATACTCAAGGGTTCAGTTATCAGCTTATTATTTTCCTCTTCCATTTTACTATGAGCTGCAAGGAGCAACCAGGTTGCATTTTCCACATTTAGTTTGGAAACTTCCTAAGCTATGTATCCCAGGTCATCACCTTTGGATTCTAACTTCCATTCAACAACAGTGAATATTTTTACCATATTCTCCGACATACTAAAACAGGGTTTGCTTTCCTTCCAGTTTTCAAGGAGACATTTCTGTATAAAGCTTCATTGAAGGTATCTTTAGAGTCCATATTTCTACCAACAGTCTGTACAAAGTAATCCAAGCCTTTTCTATCAAGCATATTACAATTATTCTAGAATCTTACCCTTATTCTTGTAAAAAGCCATCATAACATGTTTGGCATTTGCAAACCACAGCACCCACACTCCTCTGTTACCAAATCTGTTTTAGTTTGCTAATGCTGCTGGAATGCAGTACATCACAAATGTAATATCAATGGATTTTATGAAGGGGATTTATTAAGTTACACGTTTAAGGTTCTGAGGCCATAAAAATGTCCAAACTAAGGCATCCAGAGAAAGATACCTTGAATCAGGAAAGGCCAATGTCTGTCACGTGTGAAGTCACATGACTGTCATCTACTAGTCCTTGTTCCAGGTTCCATTGCTTCCAGCTTCTGATATCACTGGCTTCCTCTCTAAGCGTCTGTGGGCCTTCACTTAGCTTCTCTAGGGCAAAACTCTGGGCTCTAGCTTGCTTAGGCTCTTATGAGAAGGCACATAGTGAGATTTTCAGGGTGTGCAACTCCAAACATCCATGTCTAGGCATCTGCTCTCTGTATCAACACTCCAAGCATCTCCAAATGTTTCTGTCTGTGTCAGCTCTGGTTTCCATCTAGTTTCTATAGGTTCTCTCAAATCCTGGCATTTCCTGGGGCTTGTGCATTTCCAAACGTCTGTGTCTGCATTGGCCTCTGAGGTCTCTCCATAATGTTTCCCCGTTTTAAAGGATCCCAGTAAATGAATCAAGACCCACCTTGAATGGGTGGAGTCCATGTCTATCTCTTCAAAATGTTACACCCATAATTGGATGTGTCACATCTCATGGAAACAACCTGATTAAGAGGTTCCACCCTAAAAAGATAGATCTTATCCCACAATATTGGATCAGGACTAAGACATGGCTTTTCTGGAGTACGTATTAATTTCAAACTAGAACACCTGCAGCTATTGATCTAACAGATGCTTTCTCCTCAATAGCTATTAGTAAGGCCCATGAGAAACAGTTTGCTTTCAGCCCACAAGGCCAGCAATATACTTTCACTGTTCTACTTCATATATTAACACTCCAGGCCTATGTCATAATCTTGTCAGCAGAGAACTTGTTTATTTCTCACTTCCACAAGACATCAAACCAGTTTATTATATTAATGATATCATGTTGATTGAACCCATTGAGCAATAAATAGCAACTATTCTAGACTTACTGGTAAGTCATTTGCATGTCACAGGATGGGAGATAAATACATCAAAAATGCAGGGGTCTTCCACCTCAGTAAAATTTCTGTGTGTTCAGTGATGTGGGGCTTCTTGAAACACTTTCTGTTCAGTGGTGTGGAGCTTGTTGAGACACACCTTCTAAAGTGAAGGATAAGCTGCTGCATCTGGACATATATGACTGAAAAAGAGGCACAATACTTAGGTGGCCTTTTTAGATTTTGGAGGCAACATATTTCTATTTGAGTGTGCTGCTATACCCATTTACTGAGTGACAAGAAAAGTTGCTAGTTCTGAGTGGGGACTGGAACAAGAGGATGCCCTGCAACAGGACCAGGCTGCTATGAAAGCTGCTCTGTCACTTGAGCCATATTATCCAGCAGAGATAAGGGTGCTGTATGTATCAGTGGCAAATAGAAATGCTGTCTGGACCCTTTCACAGGCTGTTGTAAGAGAATCATAATGCAGGCCCTTAAGATTTTGGATTAAAAATCCTCTACATAAAGCTACTCTTCATTTTTTAAATTTTTTATTATGTAGTATAACATGTATACAAAGCAAAGAAAAAAAAAGCAATAGTTTTCAAAGCACTCTTCAACAAGTAGGTACAGGACAGATCCAAGAGATTGTCATGGGCAATGATACGATCCTCTTGGATTTTTCTTCCTAGCTACTCCAGAATATAGGAGATTAGAAGGCTTAAGTCCTTTTTTATCATCACCATTGACTTTCCTTACTTCTTTTTTTTCTGAAAAAATAACATATATACAAAACAGCAATAAATTTCAAAACACTGCATCACAATTAGTAATAGAACATATTTCAGAGTTTGACATGGGTTACAATTCCACAATTTTAGGTTTTACTTCTAGCTACCCTAAGATACTGGAGACCAAAAAAAGATATCAATTTAATGATTCAGCATTTATATTAATTTGTTAAATCCTATCTTCTCTGTATAACTCCACTATTAATATTGATCATTCCATCCCTCTCTTTAGGGGTATTTGGCTATGACTATTCTAACATTTTCATATTGGAAGGGTCTGTCAATAATATGGGGTTGGGAGATGGGACTACCTGATGTTCTGGAGAGGCTGGGACCTCTAGGTTTCAGGACTTATCTGGTACAGGGACCATGCTGGAGATTGTAGGTTTCTGGAAACTTACTCTAGTGCATGGAACCCTTATGGAATCTATATATTGCCCTAGGTGTTCTCTAAGATCATCTGGAATGCTCCTGGTTGGGGGTTGGCAGTTATGATAGGTAGCAATGTCTAACTGAAGCTTGCAAAAGAGCAACCTCCAGAATAGCCTCTTGACTGTATTTGAACTCTCTCTGCCACTGATACTTTATTAGTTACACTTCCCCCCACCACCCTTTTGGTCAGGAAGGAATTGTTGATCCCATGATTCCAGGGTGAGATTCATCCTTAGGAGTCATCTACCACATCACCAGGGAGACTGCCACACCCTGAGGTCATGACCCATGAAAGGAGGAGGGCAATGATTTCTTTTGCAGAATTGGGCTTAGAGAGAGTGAGGCAACATCTGAGCAACAAAAGAGGTGCTCTAGAAGTAACTCTTAGGCATGTCTATAGGTAGTCTAATCTTCTGCACTACTGACATAAGCTTCACAAGATTAAGCCTCAGGATCAAGAGCATGGCCTATTGATTTTGGTGTCCCTAAAGTTTGACATAGAATCAGGGGATTCCTTGATGGTAGGTTTAATAGCTCCATATTTTTTCTCCCATCCCTCCAGGGAATTTGCCAATACTTTTTCCTTATCTGCTTAATTTACTCTAGGATGTATCCAGGCATTGCATTAAGCTATAAATGATTAAAGGACCTCTTTCTTATTCTGGGCTCCCTGTTTCAAATGTTCAAATGAGCTGTACAGATAGGTTGAGTTAGAGTATGTGCTACAGAAAATTTCAGCTCTAGACCAAACAAACCTTTCTTCCTTTGGTCTCAAAGAGTATGTGTGATTCTAAAATATAGACACTGTCTCCCTTACCCCTGTGTTCTGAATTACTTTAATCCCAAACTCGTTAACTTCATTCTTATCTCTAAATATCATTATATATATATATATATGTATAACCTGATATATAGATATAAAACAGCCTCTTGAAATCCAGAAATAGTTGTTACCACTCCAAACTTAATATATCTGCTATGAAAGCTTACAATCTAGGCCCCTGTTTTCTTATAAGCATTTCTAAAGGAGACCATGGCATTGCTGTTCTTTTGTTTCTGGCTTATTTTGCCTCACCAAATGTCCCACATGTTCATTCACATCGTTGTATGCCTCACAACTTCATTCCTTTTTGTAGCAGCACAACCTTGATTCATAAGGGTACACCATCATTTGCCAATCTATTTCTCAGTCAGTGCATCCTTCTCAGGCATAATGTATACTGTCCAAAGTCCATAGTTTATCAACATTCACAATTTTAGTTAATCTCATTGCTCCCAAGAGAAGGAAAACCAATAAACACACCCTCGCCAACTAGGAAACCTGAACTTTTTCTTAATTTTGTACCTCCCCCATTATTTACCTCTGCTGTTGCTGTGGTAGTGCTGATGTTTTCCTTTTGAACATAGCCCATAACATGCAATCACAGTTTTCCCCCATACCCTGGAATTAAGCACTCTGCACATGAATCATATCTTGCAAGTAATTCTTGCAAGAACTAACTCATATTTCTAATTTTAATCAGTGGAACACTAGATCTATACAACCCCTTTCAATCTTGTTCACCTTCAATATGGTAATATTACTTATAGACCCACACAAAACAACCTTCACTTATATCTATTCTATTACATTGGAGTTCAACCTATTAGCTAACTGTTCACTCATCTCTAGCTTCTATATATCTCTAAATCCCCTATATTCTGTATTATAAGCTCTTCATCTTTTTGACAAAGTCTTTTGAGGCACAACAGCATTTGATTATGATGGTCATAAAACTGGAATCATACAGTAACTATACTTTTGTGTCTGGCTTATTTCACTCAGCTTTATGTCTTCAAGGCTCACCCATCTTGTCATTTTCATCAGGACATCATTTCATCTTACTGCTGCATAATATTCCATCATATTTACATACCACATTTTGTTGATTCACTCATCTGTTGATGGGAACTTGGTTTGTTTCCATTTTTTAGCGATCATGAATAATGCTGCTATAAACATCACCGTGCAAATATCTGTTTGTGTCATTGCTTTCAGATCCTCTGGGTATATACCAAGTAGTGCTATTGCTGGGCCATACGGCAAATCGATATTTAGTTTCCTAAGGAACCACCAAATAGTCTTCCATAATGGCTACACAATTATACCAGCAATGCATAAGTGTTACAATTTCTCCACATCCTCTCCAACATTTACGGTTTCCTGTTTGTTTAATAGCAGCCATTCTTATAGGTGGGATGTGGTATCTCATTGTAGTCTTGATCTGCATTTCCCTTATAGCCAATGAAAATGAGCATCTCTTCATGTGATTTTAAGACATCTGTATTTGCTCTTCATAAAAATGCCTATTCATATCTTTAACCCATTTTATAATTGGGTTGTTCGTTCTTTTCTCGTTGAGTTGTATGATTTCTTTGTGTGTACAAGATATCAAACCTTTCTCAGATATGTGATTTCCAAATATTTTACCCCATTGTGTTGGCTGCCTCTTCACCTTTGTCTTTTGAGGTGCAGAAGCATTTGATTTTGAGAAATTCCCATTTATCTGTGTTTTATTTTGTTTCTTATGCTTTGGGTGTAAAGTTCAGGAAGCTACCTTCTATTACTAGATCTTGAAGATGTTCCCCTATATTTTCTTCTAGAAGCTTTATGGTGCTAGTTCTTATATTTAGGTGTTTGATCCACTTTGAGTTAATTTTTGTGTAGAGGGTGAGATAGGAGTCCTCTTTTATTGATATCCAGTTCTTCCATGCCTGATTATTGAAAAGACTATTTTGTCCAAGTTCAGTGGATGTCAGGGGCTTGTCAAAAATCAGTTGACCATAGATTTGGTGGTCTATTTCTGCACTCTTGATTCGATTCCACTGGTCAATTGCCTCTGTCTTTATGCCAGTACCATGCTGTTTTGACCACTGTGGCTTTATAATAGGTTTTAAAGTCAGGGAGAGTTAATCCTCCCACTTCGTTATTCTTTTTAGAATGCGTTTAGCTATTAGGGGTCTCTTTCTCTTCCAGAAGAATTTGGTAACTAGCTTTTCCAATTCTTCAAAGTAGATTGTTTGAATTTTGATTGTTACTGTGTTGAATTTTAGGTCAATTTGGGTATAATTGGCATCTTAACTATATTTAGCCTTCCTGTCCATGAGCAGGGAATATCTTTCCACCTATTTAGATCCTTTGATTTCTTTTAGCAATGTTATGTAGTTTTCTGTGTACATATCCTTCACCTCCCTAATTAAGTTCATGCCTAAGTACTTGATTCTTTTAGTTATTTTGAATGGAATTTTTTCCTTAACTGACTCCTCAGTTAGGTCATTTCTTCTGTATAGAAACATTACTGATTTTTGCACATTAATTTTATATCCTGCCACCTTGTTGAATTTGATTATTAGCTCAAGTAACTTTGCAGTAGATTTCTCAGGATTTTCCAAGTATACCATCATGTCATCTGCAAATAATGAAAGTTTTACTTCTTCCTTTCCAATTTGGATGCTTTTTATTTTGTTGTTCTGCCTGATTACTCTAGCTAGAACATCTAGCACAATGTTGAATAACAGTGGTGACAGTGGGTATACCTGTCTTATTCTTGATGTTAGGGGGAAAGCTTTCAGTCTCCCTCCTTTGAGAACAATGCTAGCTATTGATTTTTTCATATATTCCCTTTACAATATTGAGGTAGTTGCCTTTGATTCCTATCTTTTGGGGTATTTTTATCAGAAAAGGATATTGAATTTTGTTGAATGCTTTTTCAGTATCAATCGAGATAATCATGTGATTTGATTTTTCCCTTTCAATTTGTTTATGTGCTGCATTACATTAATTTATTTTTTTGTGTTGAACCATCCCTGCATTCCTGGTATAAACCCTACTTGGTCGTGGTGTATAATTCCTTTAATGTGTTTCTGGATTCGATTTGCTAATATTTTATTGAGGATATTTGCATCTATGTTCATTAGGGAGATTGGTCTATAGTTTTCTTTCATATAGCATCTTTACCCAATTTTGCTATTAAAGAGAATTTAGCTTCATAAAATGAGTTAGGTAGAGTTCCTTTTTCCTCGATTTTTTGGAAAAGCTTGAGGAGAATTGGTGTTAGTTCTTTTTGGAATGTTTGATAAAATTCCCCTGTGACGCCCTCTGGCCCTGGGTTTTTCTTCATAGGAAGATTTTTGATGGTCATTGAATCTCTTTACTTATGATTGGTTTGTTCAGATCTTCTATTCCTTCTTGAGCCATTATAGCTGGTTTGTGTTTTTCCAGAAATTTTGCCATTTTATCTAAGTTGTCTAGTTTGTTGGCATATAATTATTCATAGTTTCCTCTTGTGATTTCTTTTATTTCTTCAGGTTCTGTGGTTACACATCCCTTTTCATTTCTGACTTTGTTTATTTCATCCTCCCTCTTTTTTTCTTTGTTAGTCTTGCTAGTTGCCCATCAATTTTATTGATTTTCTCAAAGAACCAACTTTTGATTTTATTGATTCTTTCTATTGGTCTTTTATGCTCCCATTCATTTATCCCTTCTTTAATCTTTCCTATTTATCTTCTTCTGTTTCCTCTTGGGTTAATTTGATGTTCCTTCTCAAGTTCCACCAAGTGAGCACTTAAGTCCTCAATTTTTGCTTTTTCTTGTTTTTTAATATAAGCATTTTGGACAGTTAATTTTCCTCTCAGCACAGCCTTTGCTGCATCCTATAAGTTCTGATAAGTTTTATTCTCATTTTCATCCATCTCCAGAGAGCTATTAATTTCTCTAACAATTTTCTTTGACCCATTGGTTGTTTAAGAGTGTGTTATTTAATCTCCATATATTTGTGAATATTCTTGTTCTTTGTTCTTATTGAGATTCAGTTTCTTTCCATTGTGATCAGAGAAAGTGCTTTGAATAATTTCAATCTTTTAAAATTTATAAAGACCTGTTTTGTACCCCAGCATGTGATGTATCCTGAAGAATGTCCAATGAGCACCAGAGAAGAATGTATATCCTTGCATTTTGGGGTACAATGACCGATATGTGTCTGTTAGTTCTAATTCATTTATCAATTTACTTAATTTCTCTATTGCCTTGTTGATCTTCTGTCTGGTTGTTCTATCTATAGACTAGTATACTGAAGTCTCCTACTATTATTGTTGAAATATCTCTCACTCCCTACAGTTTTGCCAATGTCTGTCTCATGTACTTCAGAGCTCCTTCATTGGGAGCATAAACATTTATGATGCCTATATCTTCTTGGTGATCTGACCTTTCAATTAATATATAGTGTCCTTCTTTGTCTCTTATGATATCTTTACATTTAACGTCTATTTTGTCTGATATTAGTATAGCTACTCCTGCTTTCTTTTGGTTACAACCTGCATGGAAAATCTGTTCCCATTCTTTCACTCTCAATCTATTTGTATACTTGCATTTAAGATTAGTCTCTTATAAACAGCACATAGCTGGATTATATTTCTTAATCCATTCTGCCAATCTCTACCTTTTAATTGGTATATTTAGGCCATTAGCATTCAACGTTATTACTGAAAAGGTGTTTCTTGACTCCACCATCTTTTCTTATTTATTTTATTTGTCAGATCTATATATTTTTCCCTCTTTTTCTTCTTATCCTTTAAGTTAGCCTTACTGGTACTCTTCAATTCTGTGCCCTCTTCCAGACCTCCTTCTCCTGTCTTTTTTTTTTTTTCAGCCAGCAGAACTCCCTTTAGTATTTCTTGTAGAGCTGGTCTCTTGTTGACAAATTTTTTCAGGATTTGTTTGTCTTTGAAAACTTTAATCTCTCCCTCAGTTTTGAAGTACAATTTGAAGCATGACTGAGGGTGGTGCACATGCATGGGTCTAGGAGTGCCATAAACTGATGTTGCAGAAGCTGAAGGATGTTATTATGGGGACTGTGTGTCTAG